>CAUYSK010061033.1:0-44238 GCA_963575035.1 Avahi laniger
ATCAAAGTTTTTTTTTATCAAAACCTTAGAAGTCATAATGTTCGATCCTGTAAACTACTAATCGTAAGATAGATGCATTGGCCAAATCATATTTGAAACTTGGACTGAGGGGGGGAGGGGGGGCAAGGGCAACACACGTAACCTAAACATCTGTACCCCCATATTATGCTGAAATAAAAAAAAAAAGGTATGAGGGAACATTTTGGAGTGATAGAAATATTCTATACTTGATTGTGCTGGTGACTACACAGTTGTATGCATTTTTGAAAATTCATTGGACTGTTCACTTAAAATGAGTACATTTAGTCATGTTAATTATACCTCAATGAAGGTAATTTTTAAAAATCAATTTTAAAAAAAAGCACCATTCTGATATTCTTTTCCAGCAACAATGACCTACACGTCAGCTAAACATCCCAAGACCATAGTCATACTTGTAAAGCTAGTCCAAACAGATGCTTCTCCTGCACCCTGAAGGGTCAACACACCTGGACTCTATTGGGACAGATCATCAAAGGCTTTGCAAATACTTCGTCACTCAATAAACAGATTCCAAACCAGAGTCATTAGTGGTTATAAGGAGTCAGAGGGCTCTGCTTAAAATGGTAGCCAAATTTAGGTCAATAGACCTAAATTTTGTTCTCACTTTCACCCAATTTGTTCTTTTTTTGAGACAGGGTCTTGCTCTGTTGCCCAGGTTGGAGTACAGTGGCATTATCATAGCTCACTGCAGCCTCAAACTCCTGGGCTCAAGAGATCCTCTTTCCTCAGCCTCCAGAGTAGCTGGGACTACAGATGCATGCCACTACATCCAGCTAATTTTTTCTGTTTTTAGTAGAGATGGGGTCTCACTCTTGCTCAGGCTGCTCTTGAACTCCTGATCTCAAGCGATCTTCCCACCTTGGCCGCAGCCAGAGTGCTAGGATTACAGGCGTGAGCCGCTGCACCTAGCCCTCTTTTTTTTTTTTTAGAGTCTCGCTCTGTCACCCTGACTAGAGTGCAGTGGCATCATCATAGCTGACTACAACCTCAGTCTCCTGGGCTCAAGTGATCCTCTTGAGAGGATCTCAGTCTCCCAAGTAGCTGGGACTACAGTTTCATGCCACCATGCCTGGCTAATTTTTTCTATTTTTAGTAGAGGCAAGCAAGACCCCTATCTCTACAAAAAATAGAAAAATTAGCTGGGCATGCTAGCACACGCCTGTAGTCCCAGCTACTCCAGAGACTGAGACAGAAGGATCACTTGAGTCCGGGAGTTTGAGGTTGCAGTGAGATATGATGATGCCACTGCACTCTAGCCTCGAGCAGCAGAGCAAGACCCTGTCTCAAAAAAAAAAAAGCTCTTTGTATTTCATGATATTAGCCCTTCATCTGTGATATATGTTACAGATATTTTCTCCTAGTTCATTGTTTATCTCTTGACTTTGTTTTGGTATTTTATGCCATGCAAAAGATTTGTTTTTGTAATCGTTGGGGGAGTTGTAATCAAATTTATCAGTCTTTTCTCACATCTGGATTTTTTGAGTCATGGTTAGAAAGCCTATTTCCACAGCCAAGTTACAGAGGAATTCAGTCATGTTTTCTCTTATCTTTTTCCAAAGGGCTATCCAGTTGTCCCAACATTATTGATCAAGAAGTCCATCTTTGTCTCAGTGACTCAAAATACCATCTTTATTATATTAGATTTCCATATGTCATTGAGTCTATGTCTGGACCTGCTGTTCTGCTCCAGTGTTCTGCCTATTCATATGCCAGTACCTCACTCGTGTAATTACAGAGCACATGTAGTATGTTTCAATACCTGGGAGACACGGCCCCCCTCATAGCTCCTGTGTTTCTGTTTTCCCACTTACTCTTGTGCATTTGTTTTTCCATATGACCTTTAGTATCACCTTGTCTAGTTCCATAAAAAAAACTTGTTAGTATTTTTATTGAGATCACGTTAAACTCACAGATTAACTTAGGGACAGCTGACATCTTGATGATGTTCAGATGTTTCAGTAAAAAAGAAGGAATATATTTTCATTTGACAAGTCGTCTTTTGTGTCATTCAGAAGGTTTTAAAGTTTTCTTCATGTGGGTTTTACACATTTCTTAAGTTTATTTCTAAGTATCTTATCTTTTTTTGTTAATATCGTAAATGAGATATTCTCTTCCATAATATCTTCATACTGTTGTTTGTGTCTATGAAGGCTATTGCTTTCTATGTTAATTTTATTTCCTGCTACCTTCCTGAATTACTTTATTATTGATTCTCTAAGGGTTTCCAGGAACACTATCATGTCATCTGCAACTAGAGATTGTTTTATGTTTCAATTATTATGCCTCTGGTTATTTTTTTCTTACCTAATTGCTTTGGCTAATGCCTTCAGAACAATGTTCAATAGTAGTAGAAATAGTGGCTATCCTTGCCTTATTGCTGACCTTAGTAAGAATGCCTCTGGTGTTTCCCTATTAAGATGCTAGCTTTAGGACTGAGGTGCATTGTTTTACTATTTGGAAGAAGTATCCAATTATTCTTTTTTCAAGAGTTTTTATTAGGAATAGGTGTTTTATTAGGAATAGGTATAGTGTTGGAGCCTGTTTGCTAATATTCTATTTACATCAACCAATTTTTTACATCAACCAATATTCATAAGATTTTTACATCAACCAATATTCATAAGATCAGTCTGTAATTTTCCTTTATTATTCTTTCTTTATCATGTTTAGGGATAACTGTTATATTTGCTTAATAAACTTGGAAATTTTTCTTTATTTCTAAGCTCTTAAATAATTTATACAACATCAGGACTGTCTTGTCTCTAAAGGTTTAATGGAATTCCCCTGTGAAGCAATCTGGATCTGTTGTTTTTTGTTGGGTAGTTTCTTAATTATTTTTTCTATTTCTTCTATGGGCATTGGTCTATTTAACTTTTATCTCTACTGAGGTCAATTTTTATAATCATTTTTCTTATTTTCTTAAGACATTGTTCATTTAATCTAAATTTTCAAATTTACTTGCATAGAGTTGTACAAAATAATTTTTTAAGGTTTTCTTCTAACTTCCTTCATATCAGTACTTTGTTGTTTATTTTGTATATTTGTACTTTCTCCCTCTTTGATTAAATTAACTAATGCTTTGTCTATTTTATTTTTTGCAAGAACCGTTAATTTGATCTGTTTTTCTGTTCTCTAACTCATTAATTTCTATTCCTATCTTTATTCTAGCTGTATTCCTTCCTTGTACATTCTTTTGATTTGCTTTATTGTTTCTTTTCTTGCTTTTTGAATTGAAAACTTAATTCATTTACTTTTATTCTTTCATTTTTATTTATGTAGGAATTTAGGGCTATGAAATTTCCTTATTGCTTTATATGTAATTCATTAGTTCTAATATAAAGTGTTTTCATTAGAAATTATATAATTTCTGTTTGTATTTCCCTCCATCCAAAGGATGGCTAATAGAAGTGTATTTTCTTTTTGGTGTATTTCTAGGTAGAAGGGTTCTTGTTTTGTTTTGTTTTTAATTTCTAGTTTTTTTGTACTGTGATCAGAGTATTATTTTAATATTTCTAGTTTATGCAACCTTCTAATGTTTTCTGTATATCTTAATATATGATCAGTTATACATATGCCATATGTGCTTGAGAAGAAAGTTTATTCTCTATCATCAGAGTGTTTGTTTGATATATATCCATTATATCTGTTTAGCATATTGTTTGGATTTTGTCACAGTTTGGTTCTCTGTGAAGCGTGTTCTGGCAGATTTTAATGCTGCCTCCTCAGACAATTTTCCAACCCCATACAGCAAACTGGAAGGAGGTTACCTATGTGGTCTGTCTGGTCAAGGGGCCATGCCCTGCCCCAGACACCCCAACTGCAGTTACCATCAGATCCATTCATCTGAGCTAAGACGATGTCTGCTTTAATTGCGGGTAGCCCTGGAAGGGTCACAGAGGAAGCTAATCTTAATATATTTATTAGCAATATCTTTCCTGGGAGCATGTTTGGAGCACATTTCCCAAATAGAGGTAGGAAGTGAGATAATTTGTGACACAGAGGTTGACATACTTGTTCTGAGCATAGATTTTGGCTTTTTGCTCCCTATCTAAATTTAGCTCTTAACAATCCAAGTTTAAGGATGAGATAAACAAGTGGGCAAAATAGCTTAACAAAGCAGGACAAGGGGGAAAACTAGAAATGCATTGGTACTTAGAAATCAAGTAGTAAAAGTCGATGAAGTCTAGGCTGTCAGCAACAACAGCAGGGTAGGCAGCGCCACGTGCCCATTCCCCACAGAAGCATTGAAAAATCAAACAAAAACTGTCAGAACCAACTTTTCCAGAACTCTGGAAAACAGGCAGAGGTTTACAGCAACCAAGCAAATGCTGAGTCAAGAAAAAGGCAACTTCAAGCTGCAGGAGAGCCCTGTGGCATTTCTACCTGCCCTCGCCCCTGCCCCTTTGAGTCTTGAAAAAGGCAACAGTGTATCCCCAGCGTAGGACCTGGTCCCTGGTTCTGGAGGGAGCAGAGCACACCTTATTTGAAAAGAAGTGTGTGTCTATTCTCATTTGTCCAGGGGCTGCCTGGAGGACTGGCACAGGTGCTTGTCATTGTTTCATCTAACTCAGGACCAACTCAGTGCAGAAGAGTGGCCAGCACTGCTTGAAAACATTGTAAGGCGAACAAACGACCTGCACTTTGAGGCAAAAGATTATAGCTGAGGCAAAGAATAGAGCACTGAAAGCTTGGAGGAAAAGCTGGGGAGAGAGATTCTTTGGGAAATTAAGGCATTTAAAAGCACCCATGTATTCCGGGAAATTTAGGTAGGCCCATGCATGCCCAGGGCAGCTCGCATCTCAGAAGAGACCTAAGAAGACCTTGAGCTTTCACCTTAGGCTGGTGTCTATGCTCAGTGCAAGCAGGAAGTGAAGGCTAAGGCAGAGTAGTAACAGCCTGGCTAAGCAATGGAGGGCTGCAGTACAGAGGCAGTCACAAACTGGGAGAAGTGTTTTTCTCTTTCTCTTCCTCTCTCTCTCTCAGCTTCTGAATCTGACATGCTCAGTCCATCGAGGGAGGCTTGGTGTAGATATAAGCATGTTTACAAGAGCAGCAGCAGGAAGAGGTACCCAGGGTACATGGCTGGCTGCCCGTCTTTGGGTGGGTGCTCCAGCAAGAAGGAGGGACTCTTGGTGCTGCTGGCAGTGCCCTGTAGCTCCTGCTCCACTCAGATATCTCAGCGTTAATCTTTGGAGATTGCTGTGGTTCAGATGCCAGTCAGATGCCGAGCTGATCCTTATTCTGTCTGAATGCTGTACATGGCTCACCCCATGGCCTTCTGTCTGTGGGTGGCCAGGACAGAGGCAACAGTGGGACTAGAAAGGGCTAGAAACCAGCTCACCCTCTGCTGTAGACACAGCTGTGACCCAGGCCCCAGGGACCCCAGTACGGGAGCAGGCTCTCCTGAAGTTGTGGACACTCCTTTGGTGAAAGCAGTTTTTGCTTTTGATTTATGGACACCCCAGAATTTGGGGATTGAAGTTGGGCTGGCTTGCAACTGCTACAGCTTCACCACCAGTATCTGTGTGGGGCCCTTGTGGAGCTGGAGGCAGCAGATGTCATGTTGAACGTCTCCCCTGCTCATGTGACAGGCAGATGTGAAATGGTTAAGAACCTCCAGAGGAAGAACTGTGACGGGGGTGCGTGTGGCTTGGACCCCCTCTGCTGACAGTGCCGACTGCCTGACAACATGCTGTCTTTCCACACAGGAAGGACATTCCCGTGGAACACGTGACACAGGCGGACAGAGAGCAGACCAAGAAAGTGGTGTACTCGGTGGTCTACGGGGCAGGTAGGCTGCAGGCCAGCTGAGGTCATGGGGTCACCTGTAAGCTGGATGGCTGTGCACCTGTGCCTCAGGGAAATCATTCTGTGAGTCCCTGGGTGCTGTTTACACAAACACTCTGGTGACATTTGCGACCTCTAGACACTAGTGAGACCACTTCATGCCATTGACTCGTCAGAGTCACAGCCAACCTTTTCAGGTGAGGTTAGGTGTGACCAGGCTGTCCAGCCTCACCCCTACATGGCACCACCTTGCTAGGTGACATTGCTGCGCTTTGAAACCTTCAAGGAGACCCTCGTCTGTGTACACACCAAGGCTTTATGCAGTTTAGCAACCTCAGAATGAGCTGTGGGTTGCCTTGTTTCCCCATCTCAGCACACACCCCATACCCCAGGTGGAGCTCCCCAGCCAAGCCAGGCAGCAAAGCCCGCCCCCCACAGGGTGGAGCCAGGCCTCAGGCTGGGAGCAGGGCAGGGTGTGGGGGTCCAGCCTCAGGATAGCAGGCAGGAAAGCAGGGCTAGACCAGGAAGACTGGAGGCCAGAGGTGGCTGCCTGGTGCCTCCTCTGCAAGTGTCCCACCCCTCCCCTTTTCCTGCCCCAAGTCCAGGACCCATGGCAGAGCAGGCCTTCTACTCTCTTCCACTGTTTTTTCAACTCCCCAACCATGGGCCGTCTGGGCTTTTTAAATTCTTCTCTGCCTCTGGGTCATGCTGAATCAGTGTGAACCAATTTCCCCTCAGGAGGGGCTATTGGCAGCAAGGCCCTCCTTCAGGAGGAGTGAGTGCAAGTGTCAGAGCCTGTGCAGACCTTCTCCCTTCGATCCAGCTGCTTTGAGCAGCGGGGCCTATCCAAAGACCCTAAGAGGATTCATCTGCTTCCTATGGAAACCCTTTGTTTATTCAAGGAAAGGTCGCAAAACTGAACAAGCTTTAATACAAGAATAGTGGGGCGGCCGGGCGCGGTGGCTCACGCCTGTAATCCTAGCACTCTGGGAGGCTGAGGCGGGTGGATTGTTTGAGCTCAGGAGTTCAAAACCAGCCTGAGCAAGAGCGAGACCCCGTCTCTACTAAAAATAGAAAGAAATTAATCGGACAACTAAAAATATGTAGAAAAAATTAGCCGGGCATGGTGGCACATGCCTGTAGTCCCAGCTACTGGGAGGCTGAGGCAGGAGGATCGCATGAGCCCAGGAGTTTGAGGTTGCTGTGAGCTAGGATGACGCCACGGCACTCTAGCCCAGACAACACAGTGAGACTCTGTCTCAAAAAAAAAAAAAAGAATAGTGGGGCAAGTGCATAGTTGACTGTCCCTGGGAGCTGCCGTGCCCCTCTCCAGCAAGGCTGTGGTGCTGCTGGGTGTACATCCTCGCTGCAGAACTGTGTGTTACAGACATACATTCAGCTTCAGCTCTTCAGGCAGGACATTGCCTCCCCCATTCCAGGCCCAGCAGCCAGGCTTGGTCCCAAGGCTGCCACCTCCCGAGTGTGGGGCCCCGTTCAAGGGCCTCCACCTCTTTACGCTCATCTCCTCCTCCAGAAACGTTCTCAAGGGGTTGATGTGGCCTTACCTGGCACACAATTCACTCTCATCTCTGCCATCTGCCACCATGTCTAGGTCCTACTTTGATTCTGTGCTTCCCGGTGGCTGAGGTTCCTGCAGCACCCCCTGCTCCCCAGCTGACACTGGCCAAGCCTCTGCCACAGGGTGGGCCTCTGACTGCAGCCCCACATGCCCAGAGAAAGGCTGTCTTTGCTTCTGTTTGTTTGGCTCTTCTGGAGTATTCACTTTATTTTTTCTGGAGAGGAAAAGAGCTATACTTTGTAAATAAGTATGAGTCATTAGCCATGATGTTGGTGAAAAGGGTAATTTGGCTGCTTTTAGCCCTGACGATGACACAAGGGTTCCTACCCTCAGCCTCCATCTCTGCTGGTCCCTTTATTCCCATCCAGCCTGACAGCTGGAATTACTGTGTATCTGCTGCCACAGGCTGAGCTGTCTCTGTCCTCCTGTGTTTGAAACCTTTTCATGGAGCTGGGATGGAGGAACCCAAGTGTGGGGCAGGAGTTACACAGCCAGCGAGGGTACTGGAGCGGGTTCCGGGAGTTGAAAGAAGAGATGAGCAGCAGCAGGTAGATGAGACATACTGTCGGGATAATGTCACAGCATCAAGAATAGGGTGAGCACTTATATATGGCTGGACCAATAGTGGCAACATGCCCAAGTGGAGGGGTAATCACATGGTCTTAATAAGAGGTGACATCATAGTTACATAAGCATGTTGACTCATTTTACCGGAAGCCCAGCAAAAAACACACAGGCAGTCATTGTGGTGTGGCCTAAGAAACCTATTGCCTATACAAATGGGTTTCCCCTTACAGTCCACCCCCTAGACAACAGGTTTCATGGCCGACTCACAGGCTCCTATGGGGGTCTTTTGGGCGAAAATGTTACAACAACAGTACAGGTAACAGTATAGTATTACTAGACCAAATAAATAGCTCCTAAAACTAAGAGAGTCCAACGCCAGGACAACAAGAGGTGTCCTCACTGTTGTTGTAATGGGTTTTAGGTACAGGATGGCCTGTACCTCGCCATTGATGTTCTTCAATGTAGAGGAGATATCTTTCTGGTGATTGGGTATATATACACAACATTTAGTATGTGTAACTGCACATGTTCCCCCTTGCGCTGCAGGAAGGAGGTCAAGGGCCATGCAGTTTTACAAAACCACCTTTCTTATCTGGGTGACTTCGCCCACTAAGAGGGTCAAGGTCTGTCTGGTTTGACTTAGGTCCCGAGGAGTATGCCCCACTAGGGCATTCACTCTAGCTCTACCTTAATGGCTCCACCCCAGGGAAAAAGATGACTACCGGGTAGAACCATCATGGAGTCCATTTTGCCCGATGCCAGCGGGAGAACACAGCATCCCAATTATGTGATTTTTCGGTAAAGGTGGAGCAGACCTTCCCTGGGATATATGGCCATCCCCAAGTGCACATCCCCGTTCAACGAGTGGGAAGATAGGGCCATCCATATCTTCCACGTACCCATAGAAATCCTGGGGGCACCCTGTTGGGGGGGACAGTCCCCACCAAAGGTTTCCCATTCCACCAGTGGGTGACATTACCAATCTGAGTAATGTTTGTACAGAATTCTTTCAGGATCCATTTTATAGTGCAATCCCTTAATCCCATTTTCTGTTCTATACATAAGGGGGCCACTTGGCATAGTTCTACTTGTTCCCCTAATAACCAACCCCAACTGTTCCAAACGGCATATCCCAGAGTGGGGCATGGACACGGAGTGTGGTGGTCCTGTCACAGATGCTTCTCAACTGCCATGCGGATGGAGTTGTAATTGGCATCCTGGGGCCCCTACGTGATCAGGAAAGTCCAATTTTGTAGAGAAGCAGGGGCGATGTTCCAGGGTAGGCTGCCAGCGGTTTCTACTAGGAATTCCATGCAGATCCAGCAGTGAGAGATGTTCGAGACTTGAGCATAAGTATGGGCCCAGGATACGATGCTGTTAGCCTAGATTACCCTGGTCAGTAAGAAAGAGCAGACAGGGGGACCACTAAGGGTAACTCATGCCCTTCAGGCAGCACACAGGCTACCTGTCCATCTTGAGATAAGATTGTGGCTGGAATTGTCTTTTGTCCTGGATAATGGTACCACACAGTTTCATCCACAATAGGTTTGGTATTTTCAGGTGCTAAAACGAGGGAAACCCGGGGAATTACCCAAAAGGCAAGGACTAAAGTGCCTGTGAGGAGGGTGTTCCTCCCATGGTGGCCCACCATGACTGACACCAATTGTTGTTTAGGGGTGAGCACAGCAGGTGATACATTGGAAAGGTACCATACGTAACACATCCCTCCATGGGGCTAACAGGCCGATCCGCTGGAGTTCAGGGCCCATTATACTTCAAGACCATGTCCAGGTTCTCATCTCTCCTTCCTTGAGGGGAATTGGGGCCGGAAGCAGAGCAGTTCCGTCCCAGGTTACATGGGATCGCATCAAAGGGTCCTTGGCAACATCTGTTAATCAGAGGGGAGTGGTTTACTTGTAGGTTAAATAGTCTAAAGGGGCAGGCCCACCCTTTCAGAGCTGCTCATTTAGCGCCTGAACGGCCTGATCTAACCTCTTTGTTCAATGTTGGAGAGATAGGGGAGAGGTCCCACTTTTTAGCTTCCCCTTCAACAAACCATTGTATAACTCTATCATGCCAGTGGCCTGAGGCCAGTAGGACACGTGGGCTACCTATTCGATATCCATTTGGTGTGCCCACTGCTGAACCTCATGTCCCATAAAATGACTACCTCGATCACTTTCTATAGTGAGGAGTCACCCATATAGAGTGGTTAAACGTTCCAGTGCCTTAATGGTAGATGTTTGGTCAGCCTGGGCAACCGGGTAGGCAAAAAGGAGACCGGTAGTGGTATCGACTGCCATGAAGGTACGCTGCCATGTTGGACTGAGGTAGGGGACCGACATAATCAATCTGCCATCTCTCCAAAGGATAGTCTCCCTTCCAGACCTGGATGGTGGTGAGTCGCCTACATTGTGGATACTGTTGGGCACATACCTCGCATTGGTGACAAGCCGTCTATAAATCTTCCATAGGTATGTGTAGACTCCATTTTTGGTTCACTTGAACCATAGTTTTTACACTGGCATAGCCCAGACAGCGATGTAACTACAGGGCCTTATAAGTCAGCAAGGATGACCTGATCCATCACACCCTTGCCAGTGTATCAGCCTCAT
The DNA here is from genome assembly GCA_963575035.1 of Avahi laniger. Classification (NCBI taxonomy): domain Eukaryota; kingdom Metazoa; phylum Chordata; class Mammalia; order Primates; family Indriidae; genus Avahi; species Avahi laniger. Next base: position 10,591 of record CAUYSK010061033.1, read on the forward strand.
CATTGTCGAGACTGACTAGAGGTCTGTGTCCTGAAACATGATATACCCAGACCTCCTTCTGGTGTCCTTGCTCAGTAAATCCTCCCACATTGCCTATCCCCATACCAGGCAGTGTTCTACTAGCCAAACTTGGGCTTTCTATGTAGGTAACCAGTGAGGCCCTTAAAAATGGCCCAACTGTCAGTGCAGACATGTACAGGGGACGGCTCATGCATGACCACAATCCACATGGCATGCAGTTCAGCCCATTGGCTTCTCTGTTCCTGTCCCATTTCAAAACAAATTTTATCGCAGTCCAACTGAATGGCTACCACTGTCCATTGGGCTGAGGGGCCACGATTGGACCTATCGATATACCACACTTCTGCTGGAGGGGGATCCTGTCCTTCAAGATTAGGGCTCTTCTCCCTTAGTATTACCATTGTCTGAGGGTCAGCATCAGACACAAATTCAGCATGGTCCAATACAGTTTGCAACTCTGCAGTCAAGGGGCTGGAACTAAATTCTGCTCATTGCTCCAAGTAGGCTTCCTATTTTGCCAGAATGGGCATTTGGGCTACCCCCGAATTTGGGCCGGTTATCCATGACCTCACCCATCCTGCTATAGGGTACGTAGTGCATGCTAGCACCTTAGACTGCCTGGTTATAGCTTCATAGGCCTGAAGAGCAGCATACACAGTCGCCAGATGCTTTTCCACCATGGAATAGAGCTCTTGGGGGACCTTTCAAGTCTGGGACCAAAACCCAACAGGGACTCGCTGCTTATGCTGGCAATGCCACAAACTCCAGCCCATCCCGCTCGAGTCAATGGTAACAAAGAGATCAAAGGGTTGTGAGTAGTCAACCACTTGCAGCATCTGGGCTTGTGCAGCAGCCCTCTTGACTGCCATAAAAGTGGCCTCTGCCTCCAGGAACCAGTCCTACTGTGTCCCATTTTTACATAATGGATGTAAAGGCCGTAACAGTTGGGCCAAGTAGGGAATGAGTATACGCCAATACCCCAAGAGCCTCACAAACACTTGTAGCTGTTTTACCATAGTGGATTGGGGGAAGGCTTGAATATTATCTATAACCACCTTGGGGATTGCTCTTGTCTTACCTGACCAGACAACATCCAAGAATTTGAACAACAAGCCAGGTCCCTGGACCTTGGATTCGTTCACCACCCAATCCCATTGCTCCAACGAAATTCGAAGGCTGACAGAAGCTTCTTCTAGATCTGTAAAGGAATCAGAGGTTAACGTTATATCATCAATGTAATGAAATAAGTACACTGAGGATGGCTGACTCCATGTGGCCAAGTCCTGTGCCGCCAAACCTTGACATACGGTTGGGCTATGTAGGTAACCTTTCAGTAACACCATAAATGTCCATTGTCGTCCTTTCCATGTGAAGGCAAACTAGTCTTGACTCTCCACAGCTGTATCTGTGGGAAAAAAGGCGTTAGCCAGGTCCACCACACAGCAGTACTGCCCAAGCACCAAAGTCAATTGATCCATCAGATCCAGTATGGATGGAGCGCTGCATGCAATGGGGGAGTCAATTTATTCAGTTCCCAACAGTCTCCTGTCATTCTCCAAGTTCCATCTGTTTTTTTAACTGACCAAACAGGAGAGTTGAACAGACTATGAGCAGACTACACTATGCTGGCTGTTTCCAGTTGCAATATGGTTTGTGAAATTTCTTCGTGCCTCCTGGGCAAGCAATATTATCGGGTGTGTACCACTCAACAAAGTGTGGGCAAAACCTGCAGTGGGTGATGGGAGTGGCCACACACTACCAGTTTCACAACCCTAACCTGGAGGCAAAAGTCACCTGCGGAGGTAGTTAGGGTTAGGCCATGCAGGATATCAATACCCAGAATATATTCATTCACAGAGACACACATGCAGTGTAAGGCCTAGGAGCCAAAAGCCCTATCCCCAGTGGAACAGTAACTTGCTCAACTTCAATGGTTTGCCTGCAATAACCATCTGTGTAGGCCATTTGTCCAGTAAACTGCTCAGGGTTTTCATAGATTAGGGAGCAGTCAGCGCCTGTGTTCACCAAGGCTAGAACCCACTGTATATTTGTAGGGGACCAATGAATAGCAAGTCCCACATGCAGCCTCCAGTCATCCGGGGTCCCCTCTAACTGGACACCTTGGCCTAACCCCTAATCCATATCGAAGAGGGTAGCCTCAACTATAAAATGTTGCAGCTGCACATGTTGCAGATGCTCTTTGGTGGGCATCTCAGTTCCTCCCTTCTTGGGTGATTTTGTGAATCACTGGTGGGGAGCCAGCTGATTCCACAGGGCCAACAATACTTCATTAGGCTGTCCATCTATTTTTTCTTTACTCCTACTAGTATGAGGTCTAGCCATATCTGGATTCAAGACACCTTCTGGGCCCCTTGTACTGACTTCTTCTGCAGGGGACCCAGAGTTCGTGGGCCCTTCTTGGGTCCTTATAGCATATGGACTTGTCCCTTCCCCCCTTTCCATCTTTTAGCATCTCCCAAAGCTGCCATAGCAGTGGTGACCTCATGTATTTGCTTCCCCACATAGGGGGTGAGCACAGCTGCCAGTGAACTAAATGAACCAGGGAGAGATGTGGCTAGGATTAGGTCACGCATGTGTGTGGTAAAGCACTCCTCATCAGGCCCTCACCAGTTGCTTATCATAAAAATGGCTTGGTACATCCCTAATTCTCGAAAAATCTCCACTAAGTCCATGTATGAGGTCCACTTACTTGTGGTTTTGGGTAGTTTACCAGGTCATCCCATACCATACATACGGCAGCCATGAGCCATTCAAGCAAGGAGTGGTCACCCCCGCCTCGGTAGCTACTTGTCTGTAGCCTCTGCCTCAAGGAAGGATGTATAGTTATGGATGCCAATTGTTCCATTTCCCTTGGGAAACACAGGACACTATCCGCCCCTTCGTCCCATAAGTGTAACAACCAGACAGGCATGGTTTCCCCAGGGCATCATCTGTACTGCTTCCCTAGTTCCCGCAGCTCCACGGGCCTGTAAGTGGAGTATGAAGTATGCTCCATTACCATGGGCATGCCCTGTGTGACCCCCTGGGGTCCCATAGGTTGTTCATGCTCCACTCTCTGTTTCATAACTGGACAGGCACTCTGCAAGGGAGAGGTCCCACCTTCAGTCTTGTGCATACTTGGAGTTTCATTGGCGTCCACACCTGAAGCAGTCACTGGCTCCTTTTCCAAAGCCTGTACCCAGGCTTCCAAATTTTCTTCTGTCACATGTAATTCTCTTACCTGGGCTTCTCACCACAGGGTATCTTCATGTTGCTCACAGAGGGCTGTAAGGAAGAGCCAGCCCATTTGACCAGCCACTGCTCGCTCCTTAGACTACAACGACTCTTCCAAGGCCCACAAGGCCTTTTCCAAGGTGGCAGGTGTACACTCTACCTGCTCCCACTCCGTGGCAGGGGCCCATGACATGAGGACTGCTGCCATTGGGTACCACAAGCCCACTGGGTACCACAAGCTACATATCCTTCCCTACTGGGATGGAGGGGACACTTACCCCAGTTGAATCCTGCCAACTATGCCAAATGAGGGGCGGGAGTTCCACGGCCAGTGAGGGAACCAGAGGGGGTCCCAGAAATTGAAAGAAGAGACGAGTAACAGCAGGTAGATGAGACATACTCTTTATTGTCAGGATGATGCCACGGCAGCGAGAATATGGCAACATGCCCAAGTGAAGGGGTGATCACATGGGTCTTACATAAGAGGTGACTTTATAAGTGCATAAGCTTGCTGACTCATGCCTTACCAGAAGGCTGCCAAAAAACACACTGGCAGTCATCATGGTATGGCCTAAGAAACCTATTGCCTATACGAATGGGTTTCCCCTTACACCAAGTAAACTCGCCTGGCCTCGTGGGTGCCAGGCCCCTTTGGGAATTCAGTAGAGATTTGGACCAGCCATCTTTCAATGGGTTGTAGTGATATGTTGTCACATAAACACACTCGGAACAGTCCAGGAGCTGCTGCCAAGAATGCCGGAATGGGGGTGGGGGGTGACAGAGCCTAGTTTTCTTGAGAGAACCAGTTACATGACTGTTGTGAAGACTGATGAAGACAGAGTTAGTCAGAGAAGACACTCCAGAGGTGCTGGGTCTGTATGCTCAGCCCACCACCTTCAGACTCACCTATTCTGTGTGTCAAGAGCTGGTGGGGGATGCCTGAAGCCATGGGGAAGCAGCTGCCTAGGGCCTTGACCCCAGGGGCTGGCCCACAGACTACCTGTGCCTCCTTCAGTCACTGAATTCAGATGTCCGCCAGCTTGACGGTGCCCCTCCCCAGCCACCACACTGCTCACAACCCTCCCACCCCCCTGAGCCCAGCAGGAATCTGCCTCCTGTGGGAAGTAGCTTCTGATTCCTCCAGTCTTGCTCTGAGCTCCTGTTGCTCTTAGAGTCTAGCATTTGAGTCTTCTCAAATTACTGAGTGAAGCTGAAGTTCGCCTTCACATCCAGTCCTTGCTTGATCGACAGGCACTCACTGAGGGCTACCATCTGGCCCAGGGCTGGCTCCCGGGGGTTCACACCTATCAGAAGAGACACACAGCAGTTTTTGGTAGGGAGTCCCTGGTGCCAAGGGAGTCCAGAGAAGGGCCCCCTGCCCAGATAGAGGGGGGCGGGTCCAGGAAGACAGCCCAGAGCAGCAACACTTGAGCTGAATTTTGAAAGGTGCATGGGATTTAGTTAGGTCTGTTCCAGTCAGACTAGCCAGAGTTCCAAAGGCCCACTGTGTGCTTAGCCATAGAGACATAAACAGGAGTGAAAATTGTCAGCAATATATGTGGGGCAAAGGGTACTTGGAGAAGGGGAGTGAAAATTGTGGTTCTAAAGTTAGATTTGTGACACATACATGCACACAGGATATGATTAGCCATCTGTGGGAAAAGTCAAGGTGTGTTCATGTAGGATTTAGAGGTAGGGAACATTAGGTGCACCCACCGGGCAGATCTTGGGGTACTCTCAGGGAGACAGGCCTGCATGTGATTACAATTTAAAATGCAGGAACCTGATCAACTGAATGAAAGTGTGGAGGGAGGTTCTATGAAAAAAGGAGGTCAGTTCACATGAACCATAGGAGAGAGAAGCCCCACAGAACCAGAGATCATCCTGCTTGGGGAAGGGACAGTGGCCTTTGAGTGTGATAGTCATACTGTCAAGGGTGTCTGAGGAATGGGAGCAAGAATCTGGGGCCTCTGTCTCCATCTCAGTCCCCTGCCTCTGCTCCTTTTGTAGTTGGCACATCATTTGCTTGTCTTGTAAATAGCCTTTCTTCACATATAGGGACCTTGACCACCCTCTTCCCTTCAGATGTCCCCATAGCTCTACAGAAGATGGGAGAGCTTCTGTAGCAGCTCTTTTTGGCTGTAAGTATTTAGAAAGAGAGGTGTGATATCAGCCATAAACTACAGAAAATGTGTGAAAAACCAATTACCTGAAGGCACTGGAAAGGGACCAAAAGTAAACAGAAACTGGAGGTTGGTTGGCACTTGGAAGAAAGTAGTAGTACAGGTGAGTTTCCCATTCTGCAGCTCCTCACCTGAAGGCAAGCCTTAGTCAGTGCTGTGTGGGTGGCAGAAACTCTGATAGAAATCCATAGTCCTACTAGCTGGAAGAGTCAGACAGAAGATAGAGTTTGGGACAACCACAGAATCTGAAAAGTGACAGGAGAAATTCCAGAAAGACATACTTATGACTGAAAGACAGCCAGAAGATAAGCCCAAATTCTGGGTACAAATCTGCCCAGGTTTCTGGCTGACCCTACCTATGTATGAGTGGGGCAGACTACAAGCAGCCATGCTAAACCAAAAAAGATTAGATCTGGGATTTCAGCTGCTGCCCATGGCAGGGAGACAGAGTTTCAAGTTTGATTTTAGCCAGATTAACTGCCCTCTCAAAAAAATAAGTACTCCTGAGAAAAACAAAACAGAATCCAGAGTCTCTATGACGTATCATTCACAATGTCCAGGATACAATCAAAAATTCCTAAACATACAAATGAAAATATAGGATAACTTGACCATATTCAGGAGAAAAAGCCATCATGGAAACAGATTCTGAGATGACCCAGATGTTGGAAATAACAGACAAGGATTTTGAAGTTGTTGTTAATACTTAAGCTCAAGGATGTAAAGGAAAATGTGTTTATAATAACGAAAAAAAAAAATAAGAAAACCTCGGCAAGTAAAAAGAACCAGATGGAAATTCTAAAACTTAAAACTGCCATATCTGAAATTGAAAATCCACCAGATGGGCTTAATAGCAGATTGGAAATGATAAAACACTTGGCTAAGAATACTCGAAGTCCTATCTGGCTGACCTGGCTAAGGTTTCCAGGTAATATCTGATTCATTTCTAAGAGCCAGTGGAATTTTTTACTGCAGTGCCATAGCTGAGGGTGGTGATTGGAATTTGACAGAAAGAAAGAATTCTAGATGGATTATCTCAGTAAAGTGTAACAAACACATAATATGTTCATTATTTGTGAAGCTTTCAGAATAATAGGTCTTAATTAAGCCCTAAAAGAGATACTAGAGTTTTTTCATTTCCAGCCAAATGGGTACAAGTAATCAAGCAGTCCTGGGCCTAGAGAAAGGACCAGAGCTTATCTCTCCCTGCTGGGATAAACTTTGGGAGAACAGGCACCCCCAGACTTTCCTGCTCTTCCTGGCAAAGCAAACATCTGCCCCTTCACTGTCCCAAGACTTGAACAGTCTTTCTGTCCAGAACCATTTGAGGCATCAGCTGGTTGGGGTAGGGAGTGGCCTAGCTGAAGGGAGGACAGATCTGAGAGGCTAATCAGCCCCTCAGTCTTCACATATCTTGCATCTCCAATCCTGGGCCAGGATTTCTGGGCTGTCCTGTTTGAAGGCCCCTAAGCCCTCTAGAATGACCCCAGACTTAACCCAGTGCAGAGGGCAGCAAGTCCACTTCTGGCCCCAGCCATGCTCTCCCAGGAATGCAGGTCTCCAGGCAGCTTGCCCTCTAGGGTTCCCTCCAAGCATGCTGGCCTCAGAGCCAAGGCTTTTCCCGTGATCCCATTGTCGAGCAAGGGATCATGACCTCATGGACTTCTTCTCTATGTTTTTAGTCTTTTCTCCAGGAGAGTGGAAGGGAGTGACTACAGACTGTGTACCAGTAGGAGTCAGGCACCATTGTGAGCTTTATGTGCCTGAGCTCATGGGGTTTGCTTAACAACCCTTGGGGGTAAGGACAATCATACTTAATTCATAGGTGAAGAAACAGGTTTATTGTGGGTCACATGACTTCCCCAAGGCCACAAAGAACCTCCTATGGGTGACAGAACTGGACTCAGACCCAGGTTTGTGTGGTCCCAGGACCTTCACCCGGCAAGCAGGGGGGTCACATGCTACTCCAGAATTCAGGGTGCCGCCTCACCCAGAGACATCTCTATTAGCAGCTTCACAACAACACCTGCATTTTCTAGGAACAAAATATTGATCTGGACCAAAAGCATTTGTCTCCAGATGAAAATTCTAAGACAGGAACTCCTGAGTACCATTTTTTCATAATTTGGCCATGGAATATTCCCTTCCTCTTTTCCTCTGTCCCCTGGTCCAGCCTCCCCCAGTTCTGGAATTGGGTCTCCCATCAGCCAAGCCAAGCAGGGACCATGTCATCTTCATTAACTGCTTCACCTGCAGCGCTGGCAGGTGCTCAGTGAGGACTTGTGGATAAAGAAATGTTTAACAGGCCCCAGTCCAGACTGGCCAGGACCCAACACCCAGTGTGTAGGGCCAGATGCCAACACCATCCTGACCATGCAGAAAAGGCCAATGGGGCCAACAACCTTGATTCACCAGGTCCCCCATGAGGCCTGCAGCTGGCTTGTTTCTGAGAACACGGTCCCTCCCTGCAGGCACGTGCTCTCAGCACCTGCTGGATGTGAGTTAGGACTTAACTCTGATGGTGTGTCTTTCTGACTCATACAGGGAAGGAGCGGCTTGCTGCTTGCCTTGGAGTTACTGTTGAGAAAGCTGCCCAGTTTTTGGCGAGTTTTTTGAAGAAGTATAAGAAAATCAAGGACTTTGCCCAAGCAGCTGTTGCCCAGTGTCAGCAGACAGGTGAGCCGGCTGCAGCCAGAGCCCCTGCTCCCTCCCACTGCCAGTCCTGGCTCTGCAAGTGGGTGGGCGGCCAGATGGGCGGTGAACAGATGGGTAGGTGATGTGTGGATGGGTAGGGCTGGGTTGCTGGGGTGGTGGGGTGCTGGGTGAGTCATCAGCTCCTGCCCATGAGAAGGGGCAGGGGCCAGGCTCCACTGGAAACAACAAAATGAACAAGCTTGAGTTGATATATGATAGATGGACAGGTGGGTACAAATAGGTAAAATCTTACACCTAAAAATGGAGATCATATATTCTTATGACAATCATGTGGTGTATTTACAAATTGTCACCACAATTTGGTAACAAAGGAAATGCAAACAAATTTCAAAGAATATCCAGTAGAACATATTCTGTGACCACAGTGCCACAGAAACATAGTTTTTTATACTATATCTCCATGTGTGTGGCCATCCATCCATCTGCCTAATTGGAAATTCACCGCACTCCTAAGTAATTTAGGATAAAAAACAGAAAATGGCAAAAATTTTAGAAATAAATGACAAGAAAGTGTCCCATCAAAAACTGTGGGACTTGGCCAAGCTGATGCTTCACTTAGAAGTAAAGGATAGTTTAAAAGAGTATTTTTAAAAGATAGAAATTTGTGGACATAAATTAGTTGTAGTCAACACGAAACGAGAAACTTGGAATGAGCAGCAGAGTAAATTAAATAAAGAAAAAGGAAGGAGATCAATGGAAGAGCAGAAATTAATGAAATAAACAACAAAAAAGAGGATTAATAATAGGTACAGAGAGAGCACCCACCAAACCCAACCCTCACTAGGAAGTAAAAAGTAAAAACCAGCAGGAGAACCAGCTTCTGCAGGACCCACAGTCCCAGACATTCCCTGGGATGTGGGCAGAGCCTGCAGGGCAGCCTGTGGCAACACCCCCTCCAGTCTGTGCCCTGACTCCTTGGTGACTGTTCACTCTGGAGCCCGGGACCCCAAAACAGGTTCCTCCCTGGCCTGACTGCAGTCGGGAGCGTGGACAGTCTGCGCCACTGGCCCACATGAGCAGGAAAGGGATCCCTCCTGGCCCCACTGCTCCCACAGCCCCCATTCCACCTATATGTGGAGAATGAGAAAGCCGCTAATCATTTCCAGCCTCGGGGCCTGCTGTTCAGCGCGGACCTCCACTGGCCCCACAAGCCAGGATCTTCTCCTGGACCCAGGAGCCCCACACTGAGCAAAAGTAAAAATACTGTCACTTTTGAAGTGTTAAAATATCGACAGCATGCGGTGTTGATGAGTGTTTATGGAGCCAGGATCTTCTTATACACTGTGGATGGAAATATATTCAGAATGCATTCATTTGTGTAGCACCAACTGTATGCCAGGCGTGATTTTAAATGCTTTCCATAAATTGACTCATGCAGTCCTCACTGCAGCTCCAAGAAATGGATAATGTTGTCTCCATTTTACAGAAGAAGAGAATGAGTCACTGAGAGGTTAGGTAGCTTCCCAAATCCACCCAGCTAATAAGTTGGGGCCAGAACACACCCCCCGGGCAGCTCAGCACCAGAGCCAGTGCCTCCCTTCCTTGTACTTAACTTTCCTGAAGGGATGTGGGGTATTATGTATCCAAACGAGAAGCATGCATGCTCTTTGGCCCAGCAATTACACTTCCAGGAAGATACTGCAGCAAACATTAGACAATCATTGAATTTCTCCACAAATGTTTGCTGGGCACCTCCCATGTGTCAGGAACTGTGCTGATGCCAGACACCCAGCTCCTGGCTCTCCTGGAGCTCACAGTCCAGTGGGGGAGGCCAGGAACCCATGAGCAAGCAAGTGCATTCATGACACTTGACGTGACAAGTCCATGACAGAAAGATTGCATCCTCGGTGTGAAATGAACTAACAGGCTACCAAGGCAGAGAGCAACAGGGGGCGCCAGGAGCAGCCACCAGCCTCAGGGGACCTGAGCTGGGACAGGAAAGGCCAGGAGGGTGCACAGGGCCAGTGTGGGCATGTAGGAGAGGCCAGAGGACAGGCAGGGCCAGATGAGCCCAGCCTTGCATGATGCTACGCATAGAAGGAACTTGGTGTTCGTCCTTCAGAAACAATTCTGGTAACGGTGTAGGAAAGACTGAGGGGAGAGGCTGCAGTCAGAGCCACTGCCTGGGAACTGTCTAGAAGTGAGGCAGGTGTTAGCTCAGTGGTGGGATGTGTGGGCAGCTTGGGCCAAGTCCTTGGGCGGTGCTCTCCACACCACACTGGGCCTTCGCTGGGATGGATGACAGCTGGCATGGCACTGTCCTTTGCAAGCTTGGCGAAAGCAAGACACAGCCAACCAGGACTGCTGCCTCAGCCCCAGCTTCTCCACCTCATGCTTTTCCATGCCTGGTGGTGGCCGAGGGGCTACAGCCAGTTTTGTAATGCAGGTAAGGGGAAGTTGAGTTGGCGGCTTGTTTATGCCATTTCCGAGCCGCTGCTGGTATTCCTGTGCACGCTGCCTCCATGTGTGTGGTGGAGGGTGCGTGCTGTCGCAGCATAGGAGTGGCTTCCAGGAGCACTGCTTCCACTCCAGGCAGCAATGTGAAGTGGCAGGGCCTGAGGGCGTCTCTCAGGATGAGCAGGAGCTGGGGTCACAGCACTGGGAGCAGCAAGTGGAGAAGAAACACTTGAAATGCTTGGAATGGGGGACTTCCACTTTGGCCACAATGGAGTCACAGGCTTCAGATTTTGCTCCCACCATAAACGACTGGAAAATTGGGAAAAATATAGGAAGCAGCTGTTTCCTGACACTAAATAGTGGACAGCATATTGCTCTGGACTCTGAGAGCAGAGGAGCGAGCGAGGTGAGTCCTGTATACCCTGTGTCTGAAGCGTCAGGTTGCAGTGCGGGAGAGGAGGCCCAGCAGACAGCAAGGCTCTTGCTGAGTAGAGCAGACATAGGGTGGGATTGGGGAGGCAGAGGCAGCGGGATTTTGCAAGGAGAGTATCAGAGAGAAGGGAGCTCTGCAGAGAGAGCACTCCATACATCAAAGGGCTTCCTCGTGTCTGTTTCTGAGTACTAAGACATACACATATAGAGGGAAACTCCACAGGAATAAGCAGAGTAACTGCTGGGAAGCAGTACACGCACAACTTCAAAGTGCATGCAGGCTGGGAGATGTTTGAGTTCTGGCCATTTGGAGTGGAGAGTCCTTGTTGGACATCTGGAACTTTCGGTAGAGACCTCACAAGGGTCACACCTTAGAGGTAGGTCTAAATTAGCCTTAAAGGCTGCTCTAAACCCACCCTAGCAAAGCTTAAAAACAGACTTCAAAAGGATCAGGATGATCAGCTAGTAACTGAAGCCTGCCAAGACACTTTTGAAAGGAAGACAGCAAACCCCAGATTCAACAACATAAAGTCACAATACCCAGCGTTGGTCAGAAATTGCTAGACAGATGAAGCTGCAGGAACAGAGAAGGACCATGTGGAAGCCCAGGCTCCCCTGTCCTCACTGCAGTCATTCTCAAGAGGCTTGGTAGATTGCCTGGCATGTGGTGGGTACTCAATACCTGTCACTTTTGTCACTTTTTTGGGAAGGGGGAAGGGTCTTACTCTGTATGTATCAGCTATAGTAGCTCTTTTTTCTTTTTGTACTTCCCTTAGGATTCTCTACCTAAATGATCACATCATCTGAAAAGGTTTTTAAATTTCACTTTCCCTTTCCAGTATAAATGGCCTTTATATTAATATCTTGCCTTATTGCTGTGGTTAGTACCTTCAGTACAACATTGAATAGAATTGGTGAGAACAGACATCCTTGTCTTTTTCCTGATCTTAAAAAAAAAGTTTTCAGTCATTCAGTCTTGATGTCATTAATTATGACATCAATAATATGTTTTTTAAATTTGTATTTTATTTATTGTTTTTAGAGACAGGGTCTTGCACTATTGTCCAGGCTGAAGTGCAGTGGTGTGATCATAGCTCACCGAAGCCTTGAACTCCTGCATTCAAGTGATTCCCCCCACCTCAGCCTCCTGAGTACTTGGGACTACAGGCGTGTACCACCACACCTGGCTAATTTTTAAAAATTTTTTGTAAAGACAGGGGTTTCACTGTGTTGCCCAGCCTGATCTCAAACTCCTGACCTCAAGTGATTCTCCCACCTCAGCCTCCCAAATTCCTGGTATCACAGGCATGAACCACCACTCTGGACCAATACTTGTCGCTTTTATGATTATTATATATGTAGGAAAGTCTTCAGACATGTAAAATCACAAGGGGAACATATATTTCTCGCCAATTCCTAGTTAAAACAGAAATCCTCACTGGCCAGGAATATCTTCAACAAATGCAGATTGCTGGTGTTCACTTTCTTAGAGCCCCCAAATTGCATACGCTTGAGGTATGCACGGGTCCCACAAGACTTATATCTGCCCCCTGTAGAGAGGTAGACTCTCTCAGACGTCCAGCCCTCCTTGCAGGGAGTGTGGATGAATGCCTTGCTCCTCCAGTCCAGCTGCCACACAGCCCAGAGTTACTCCTGTGCCCAAGTCCCACACGTGGCTTTGAACAACTTTGATAGTAGAAAAACTGCCATCCCTCACCCTAGGTCAGATCTAAGTGCAGCTTGAAGTCAGAACAGTGCAGAAACGTGCCTCCTAGCCAGTGGCCTACTGCAGACCCCCATTTTCCTACCACGGGCCCCACGGGCCCTGGCAATGGACCAGGGGGCCATGCCTGAGGCTCAGAGCCAGCGCTGGGCAGGATGTCCCTCTGGAGCTCTGGTCCTGACCCTAGGAGAGCCACACCTGCCACACTGCCTGTTCATTTCCGTCTCTCATCTACCTTTCCTTTGTGTGACCTAGGCTATGTGGTGTCCCTCATGGGCAGAAGGAGAGCCCTGCCAAGGATCTGTGCACATGACCAGCAGTTCCGGGCACAAGCAGAGCGACAGGCCGTGAATTTCGTGGTGCAAGGTATGGGCCCTCACTCACCTGCCGCCTGCCAGCCCCTTGCCCCATAGTTCTGGATTGGGTATTTCCTGTCCTGGCAACCCTTCCTCCAGGAGCTCCATGGCTATTATCTGTCCTGCCCTGTGGTTTCTGTCAGGAGGCACCAGTGAATGGCGCCTGCAGGTGGCAGGTGCTCAGGGCATGATATTCTTTATAATTAGGACGTTTCCCACAAGAGCCGGCCAAGGCAGTGGTCTTCCCCACATCCACAGGTGGGAAATTGAGGCTTCAGGAGCTCAGCTAGCACTAGAGCCAGACCTGGAGCTCCGTCCTGTGTTGCCCTCCGGGGCCCTCCAGCAGCAAGAGGTGGCTGATCGAGGGAGGACGTGGTGTCTGCCTCCTCAGTTGTCTTCGGCCACTGTGTTCAAGTGGCTCATGACCAGCAGGCTCCAGGCGCCCCATCATGGGGCCCTGAGACAGCCCTTTGTGCCCACAGGCTCAGCCGCTGACCTCTGCAAGATGGCCATGGTCCACATCTTCACTGCAGTGGCCGCCTCCCCGACCTTGACCGCCAGGTCTGTGCCAGGTGACCTTTCCCCGGGCATTGGCAGGAGGTGGCTGCTGGGCCCACAACTTCCTGCCTGTGGGATCTGGACTCTGACTGCTTGCCAGCCCCAAGCAAAGGAACCCTGGGAGCCTGAGCCCCTTGAGCTGCAGAGCCCTGGAGGCCCCCTGAGACAGGCAGCACTATCCCTCAGCCTGCGGCACAGATGAAGCCTCTTGGGACAGAAATGCTGCCTCCCTTGAAGCCTTCCTCCCAGGGTGTCTGCACTTCCCACAGGGCACCCCACAAGGCTGCCCACCCCAGCGGTAGATGGATGCCACAGCTCCTTGGACTCCAAACCACCCCCACTCCCCAGCCCTGTTGCTGCCACCAGCACCAGTGTGCAGACATTCAGGTCCTGCTGCCACAGCCCCAACCCAAAACCAACACTCAGACACCCCTCACTGGTGGGAGCTCCCCCAGGCTGCCCAGGGCCACAGCTCTCTCAGGTCTCTGTCTCTGCCTCAGCTGTTCACTCTGGGACGCACACCCGGGGGGCTGGGGAGGACAAGGAGCCCTGGCCCCAGCCAGCTCCTCCCAGCTGACATTGGCCTGGCGTTGGCTGCAGTACAGATGCCTCCTCCTCCTGGGGGGCTGGGTTCTCCTCAAGAAGCCCAGAAGCCCTTCCAAGAAGTGACCCTGTCACTTGCTCCCTCCCACCCCCCCCCACCCGAAGGGCCCTCAGGCTGCTCACGCCAGTCCTATGGGGCCTCTGCAGATACTGTGCCCAGGTGGGTCAGCACCTTCAACATGAAGCCCATGGCAACCGAAGCGGCAGCTTTTCTAGATCATAAAATGTGACACGGGTTTCACCGGCCCCATACCACAGCCCCCACGGCACCCTGCCTTTGGGGTGTAAGGGCCTGTTTGTGCATGGCCATCCCTTTCCATCTGAGCTTACAACTTTCTCTTGGCTTCTGATATTATTTTACACTCTAAAAGTATGATTTTTTTTTCCTTCTCAGAGATCTTTCATCTCTCTTTTGAAAACTATCTCCTTTATGTCTTCAAATATTTCCTCCTGTTCATTCTGACTTTTGAGCCTATGTTCCTTTGGTGATCAGCAACATTGTGCACACTTGTATCAGGCAAAGGCCCTGCTGGAGGCCTGTGGGTGGCACCTAGTAAAGGGACAGGGAGGAGATGTCTGCAAGCCACAGACCCCCGTGGCCCTCCCCTTTGACATCCCTCCAGGGACTTCCTCTGTCCACAGTCACCTTAACCTCTGGGGAGGAGCAGCCCCTGGGCTATCACCCAGGGCCCTGGGAAGAATGCTGTCTGAGGCCCCAGGTAGGTCCAAACTGTCCTTAGTGGCCCCCCTCGTACTTGCCCGGGGCTCTGGGGGCAACTCTGACCTCTGTAGTAACTGAGGGGATTAAAAGCATTGCTCTCACTTAGTTTCTTCTGCCATGTGCTTTCCTCCCCAACATGCACACATATGCACACATGCCAATGCCATGCAGCTTCTAGTGGCCCCTGGGTTTTCTCATGGTTTTCTGATTATTTCCTGAAATCCACACATCCTGCAGGCGAATTATAGTTTCTCACAGGAGATGAGCAGCCTGTGCTAGTTTCCGCTAGGCAGGAATTGAAAGGCAAACAGTTGTTCTGCATCCAAGATTCTCCAAGTCTAGAAAAGTCAATTCATTTTCAGTTTTTGTGGAATTATTATTTTTTAAATGACCTCCAGTCCTGCAGAAAGATTTTGTGGAATCTATGAAGGAAGTTAATCCCTGAAGACTTGGGTCTCTCCTTGCTGGCGACTGAGTCCTGCTGGAAGCTGAGCACACACAGTCTTGCTCAGGGATCTAATGACCGCTGGCCGTCTTTTTATCATCAGCCCTCTGCATCCTTAGGAAACTCTTCTCCTGGCAAAATGCGTTGTGACATCTCAGAGAGCAAAGCAGACTCACGTGGCACTTCACACTCTGTGTTTTGTGAGTATAACTTGTTCTTCCAGGAGTAACTTGGAAGGTTTTGGACAGTGGAAGGGGCAGGGCAGGCCGCATGTGGGCCACATCTTTGCCTGAAGGAAGGAGTGTGAGTGAGACGCAGTCACTGAGGCACCCACTGCCCTAGGGCCTCATCGAGCCACCCAAGGGCCTGAGGGGAGCAGGGCCACAAGACGGTCCCCGTTCACCACCCACAGTCCCCAGGACAGGGACATGATGTCCATTCATGCCTCTCGATCCAGATCCTGAAAAAACCAGAGAGGTCAGGCCCAGAACAGGCCAGTGGTCAGCATTTGTAGGCCTGTGTGCCAGGAAGCTCAGATCCCCTCCTCTTCCTTCTCATGGGGGCCCTTTGTGAAAAGGCCTTTCTGGGTTTCAGAACATGTCAGAGCTGGAAGGAAGCTTCAGAGACCTTCAGCTGCCACACTTGCATGTAGAGAAGGGAAAACTGAAGCACGGAGCCCAGTGTGACTTGTCCAAGTTCATGCACAGCCTGGCCAGCACCAGTTCCACTGGGAGCCGCAGCACTCCCTTCCCAGGCCTTTTGGTGGGGATTTGGGGTGGGGCCACCACATGTGCACTCTCAGGACAAATACACAAAGCGGACAGCAGAGCTGGGGGTGCCCTTGGACCGCATGCCCTAGACAAGAAGATGAGCTGATCTGGAATGTTCCCCCATGGGAGCAAGGATCTCAGTCAGACCGTCTAGATGTAGCGCACAGTGGCTTTATGGGCCAACCCTCCTCAGGAGCAGGGATGGGAAGTTACACAAACAATGAGCTCCAGTCTGGAAGACAACAGGGTCCAAGGCCCTGAATCCTCTGCCCCCACACCAAAACGACTGTTTCTCCTTGTTTCCTATGCCCCACTTTCCAATTTGAGACATGGTCATGTCTCAGTGGCTGTGAGAGTGACGTGTAGGTGACTAACAAACACACCTATTCTTAGGTTCCTGCCACACCAGCAGCTCACAAGTTCACAATGGAATTTCAAGAAGTGTGAAAACTATTTCTGCTAAATCTAGAAAAAGCTACAAATGCATTTTCTGAGGTTTCCACCATTTGAAAAGTAAGTCCTCTTGGGAACCAAAGACTCTACCAGAGGCCTTGAAGTTAGTTTAAGAAAGTGTGTGCTGGCCAGGCACAGTGGCTCATATCTGTAATCCTCACCTGGGGAGGCTGAGGCAGGAGGATCACTTGAGCCCAGGAATTTGAGGTTGCTGTGAGCTATGGTGATACCACTGCACTCTAGCCTGGGTTACAGAGTGAGACTCTGTCTCAAAAACAACAAAAAAAGCACATGCTGATGCTACCAGCCTGGTCTCCACCAGCTCTCGCCCGATCTGACTTTGGAAGGGCAGTGCCCACGGCCATGGCCACAGGCTGCACACAAAGCCTGCAGCAGAGGGTATGAGCACCACTACTCCATAGTCTGGGCCCCGCGTGAGGTCTTGTGGACGCCCACCCATCAGGATGTGCACTTGGCCACTAGTGGCACAGGCCCAGCTATAGCAGCTTGGACTCCAGAAGGTGGATTTTCTCCCATCATGAGAAGCCCAGAGTACAGTGGTTGCTGACTTTGTTTCAGAGGTTCAGAGCAGCAGGACCAAAGTTCCTCTGGTTCCCTGGCCCCTTGCCTCTCAGTGGCGTGACAGAGGTAGCTGCTCCAGCTTTCATAACACCTGTCAGGCAAAATGAGAAAGTAATGATGGTCAAAAGAGCACCTTTTCCTTCAGAGTAGAAGAGAGGGAAAAATAAGAGCCCTGCCCCTGGCCACTTCAGCCCTTTACAGAGCCCTCCTAGAGTGGAGGGGTATATACCTCCTGGACCACGACCCTTGAGGGAGAGCCTGGGAAGTGTTGTCTGTAGCTGGGGCACAGCCCCATCTCCACCCCACCCAACAGCAAAGGAGCCGACAGGAAGAAAAAGAAGAGCGGATTGGAGCAGGCCACCTTAAATCTCTGCTGCAGAGTCCACTCTAATGCTGAAAGTGCTAACATGAGCCATGTCTGTCTCTACACCGGGGTTGGAAGAGCTGCTCCCACAACCCAGCTGGGGTTCACCATCACATGCCCAAGACCACTGCCCAGTGAGGCCTGCCACACCTCCTCTGTGCAACCAGCAGAGGCAACAAGGATCTGACATGACCCCTGCCCTCAAAGACCCAGTGTAGGAGACAGAGCCAAGGACACACAGAGGACAAGTACATGGGAACCCTCCATAGCCCTCATCCTTCTGCAGGCTGCAGGCCCTCGTGACCACCCTGTGAGTTTATACAGCAGGCTTCCTCCCTGAGTGTATGGGTGAGCCACCTTCATCCTCCTTGCAGGAGGGTCTGGGTCTTCCCCACAGCCCACAAAGCTACATCCTCTTGGACACTCAGTGCCAGAACCACCTTCCAGGAACCTTGGCAGATGGGCCCCCCATGTCTGCACGTGACCCTGAGTCCCCGCATCCCGAGGCCTGGCCTCCCAGGGTGACTTTACTCCCTCCTCCCTTCAGGTTGGTTGCCCAGATTCATGATGAGCTGCTGTTTGAAGTGGAAGACTCGCAGGTCCCCATGTTTGCAGGTGAGCCCAGGTTCTTTCGTGAGTAGGTAAGAGGAGATTCAACATCTGGTGGGGACACCCCAGGGAAGCGTCTCCTCTGTCTGCCTCTTCACGGCCCTTCCCTTGGTTCTTGCTGCCTGACACCCGGACTCTGGCAGGCTGAAGGGAACCTGACTGTGGGGACATTTGGAATGCTCAGGTGGGCTCCGCCTCAGGCCAGCGCCCCTCAAAAAGCACCAGGTGTTCCAGAGCATGTGTGGAGCTCCAGAGGATGAGGTAGACATCCAGGCCAGCTCAGCCTCAAAGCCTGCAGGTTCTGGAGAGACAGGGACTGGGCCATGGCCACCCAGGCAGACTGGGGCCAGGCTGCAGAGCCAACGGTGGTGTTTTTGCCGGGAGTGGTCACTGTGACCCCAGGCTCAGTGTAGGCTCCAGGCCAGGCCCACCCTGTCCCCCAAACCAGCCCTCTCTGCTGAGCCACTGTGCCCACGGATGTGCCCAGGGAGTGTCACCACAGCTGTCAGCCAAAGGGTTTCTTTGAAACCAGTGACCACTTTCTCCTTAGGACCCCCAACACCTAGTCTCTGGCCCCCTGGAGGTTGTGATTATGGCCTCACTGGTGAGGGGGTGAGAGCAGGTGCCCGCATGGCCCCGCGCCCTTGGCTCCTGGCCGGATCTGTAAGTGGGCCAGCTTGGGGCGCGTGCAGGCCCCCCCTTTAAAGCACTGTGCCCTCCTGGCCCCACCCCCCTCAGGGTCTGTCCCTATAAGGTAGGGTGTGGAGCTCTGATCCTTGGCGTCCACTCAGCCTAGCTCCTTCCTAGAGCTCTGCTGCTTGAAAACTGCCCAGAAGCCCCTTTGGAAATAGCTAGAAAACAAACCCGTCTTGTGTGACCATTTGACAAGTATAATGTGTACTCAGCAATAGGTTAAAAAGGCAGGCAGCACCCCAAGCCTGGCTCTACAAACAGCAGTGGGGCCAGGGACTATGGAGCCAGGTGAGCCAGGTGTCAGCTCTGAAGGGCTGGCTGGTCAGGACAGCCTGCCAGGCAGTGAGCAGCTACGATTTCTCTTCGTGGACACTGGCTGCAGCAATCCCGCCTACCCTGGGTGAGGGAACCGCCGGGAGTGTCCTGGCTGAGCACAGGCCCAGCTCCATCACTCACTGCCCCTCTCTGGGGGTCCCAGTTCCCTGCATACCAGTGTGGCCCACCGAGCGTGAGGGGGGCCAAAGACCTAGCACGGACCATGCTCCCCATAGGAAGCTCCTGGACAGCCCTACAGCTCCCAGGGTGGCCCCAGCCCCCCTGCAGGGCTCCCCACATGTGCACGGGACTATCTGCCCACCACTGCAGCCACGGTGACCAGCTCCCAGCCCACCTGCCGCCCTGCACTGCACAGAGGAGGAAACTGAGGCCCTCAGAGCTCAGGGTCCCTGGCCCTTGGGCAGCTGCTGGCCTTGCCTAGGCACCCCAGGGACCAGGGACCAGTTCTCCAGAGAGGTCCCTGGCTCCACAGGGACCCGGGGGCTAGAAAACAAAGCGGCACCTGGACATTGCTTGCATATTTCTATCACAATCTTTGTGCTGCGATGTTAAATAACATAGAAAGGCAGAATGAAATATTCGTGTTTATCAAAAGGGCACGAAGAAACTCTGAGAAATACTGAGCTAGCAGATCCCAACCCTCCCCAGCCCAGGCTGTCCCTTTCACAGGGCTCTGAGCTCGACCGCCCCAAGTGACCCAGGCCCCCAAGACAGGGCCAACCCACCAGCAACACGAAGCTACCCTCACGGGCTTGACGTTACATCAACCTTCACCCAGAAGTGGAGGATCCCAGGTCCTCCTGTGTGCCCAGGCTGCTCTGGCCGGCGGGGGCTGCCCTGTCTAGCTCCCTCTGCCCAGCCCCAGAGCCTCTAGACAGAGCTGGCTTGGCACCCACCCCACCTTGCCTGGCTAGCCCCAGCTGGGGTGAGTTGAGGCCGAGGGGTGAGGGCCAGTGCAGTGTGGCGGGCCGGACCAGGCAGAGGGACTGCAGGGGGCGCCGAGGCCTCTGCAAGTGACGTCCTGGGCCATGGACATGGCGAGGGGGAACTGGAACCAGCCTCGGGGGCAGGGGGCACTCCAGGGGCTGCTTGTGGGCACAGAAGCCCCCACATCTGGTCCAGGTGACAGTGTGGACACGTGAAACACCTAGGGAGTGGGGGGCCAGGCAGGACTCTAGCTGGAAGGTCCCCAAGGCCAGGAGACCAGCGGGGCCTTCGCACTCTGTGTTCTAGCTCTTGTCCAGGGAACGATGGAGTCCTTGCAGCAGGTACGGGCACTGGAGCTGCAGCTGCAGGTGAGGGGGACACTTAGCCCACCCAGGCCTCCCCAGAGCCTGTCCAAGGTGGGTGCAGCTCGTGGAAGGGCAGGAGCGCAGGGACGGAAGGCGCGGCCCAGCCCTGCCGAGTGGTCGCTGCTCCCCAGGTGGCTTGGCTGTCTGTTTGGGGAGAGGCCCCAATGGGTACCCTCAGCTGCCCCCACCAGCCAGGGATCCTCCTCCAGCCATGGCCTCCCAGCCTCTGGCCAAACCCACCTTCTCTGAGGCTCACTCTTACTGGGGATGTGGGCACTGGGGTCCCCACCTGCCCCAGGGGCACCCCCAGGGTATATCCAACCCTGCCCAGCCCCTGCACCTGGCTAGTCTCTCAAGGCAGTTCTGGTTTGGGTCCTCACCAGGAAAGACTTTTGGGCCACTGGGTGCAGGCTCCCTAGGCAGGGGGAGGAAGGAGGGGAAATCAACAGGCCAGAGTCCCCAAGGTCCACTGGTGACTTGGTGGGCTCAAGCAGCAGCCCTTGCACCCCACCAGGGAGGGGACTCCTGCCCTCTGGGGCAGAGTCCAGACAAGCCTGGCCTGCGGCAGGGAGACATGTGGGAGCTGGGTGGCCCCTGGACACCCCTACCCCCTACCACCAGCAGGAGCCCTTCAAGACAGGATGCAGGGGGCTGTGGGGACAGGGCTACAACTGGGGCCTGGTCCCGCCCTTCCTGTCAAGAAGGAGCTGTTAAGGTTTAGTCCAGGGCCCTGGGCAAGAGCCTACTCAGGATCAAGGTCCCCAGGAGGGCTCTCTTGCCCAGCTGGCACCTCAAGGAGCCACCAATGGCCCCAAAGGCAGGGCCCCGAGGTGATAAGCACGGGTCGCCCCAGGACACACCTCACCCATTCAAGGGCACCTTGCCTGGCCTACTTACCAGCACAGAGGCCCTGGTAGGTCGGGAGATCTCAGCTGAGGTCGAGGCCTCGTGACTGGGAGGTGGCTGTGGTGTGAGCCCGTCTACCGCTGGGCGGGTGTGCATGAGTGTGCACGTGTGTGTGCATGTGTGCCTGTGGCTGTCTAATCACGGGTCTTTGGGGGTATGCCTCTGTGCATGAGGGCCTGGGAAGTGGCAGGTGACAGCTGGCCCAGGCCAGGGGCTCACTTCTGGCTGTCACCCACAGGTGCCCTTAAAGGTGAGCCTGACTGCTGGCCGCTCATGGGGACACCTGGTGCCACTGCAGGAGGCCCTGGTCCCTCACCAGGGTCCAAGTGGCACTGAGCCTCCCAGCAACAGCCTGACTACCTCCGTTAGCACCTACCCCCCACCGCCAGCGCATTATTCTCCTTCATTTTGTCTGTAACCCCAGGCAACCGTGGGAAAGGAGAGCTGGTTTCTACCAGCCCATTGTGTGGCCTTCCCCAAGGTCACCAGCAGTTTCGTACATTAACCCTTTGGGGGCTGGGGTGGCCCAGTCATCCCTAGAGTAAATGCCTTTGCGAAGCCATCCTTGTCCTTGTCTGAGTGAATTCTTCCAGTGGATGGGAAACACCATGTCCACAGCCCCCAGTCACTTGGCCAGAGGCAGGGCTGAGTGCCCCAAATCGGGAGTGGCCCAGACCCAGCCCAGCTGAGGGTGCACTCCCCGCTCCAAGGGACTGGGTTCCCTTGAGGCTCCACAGCTGCTCACCCCTGGCAGGTGCCCAAGGAGCTGCCAGCAGCCTGGAGGCCCTGGGGTGTCCTCATTGCTGCCCCCCTTAGCTTCTAGAAGCCACACCCAGGGTATGCACCTTTCTCCCAGGCTGGCCTGGTGCAGCCCTGAAGGGAGCAAGAGAACACAGCCTCCTGCAGGAGACTCACAGCCAAGGACCAGCTGGGCTGTCGGGGGTCTTTGGAGTCGCACACTCCCAGGCCACGAGGTCTCCCCAGTCTCTTCGGGGAGCCTCCTACAGCCTGGGACCAGAGACTGAGTCAGGCTGGTACCCCCAAGGGAGCCCCCCAAACAACTGGCACAGACTCTCCGTGTGTAGGGGAGGGGCCCCCATGGCACCTGTCAGGGAGCATATTGGGCCTTGGGTCTGAGCAACGGGACTCCCCGTCTGTGTGCCACGCCTTTCTGTTTAGGTGGTGACTGTTTCATGTGCTCTGCTCTCTTTGTGGCCCCACTGCACACGCATCAGCTCTTCTGGCAGACTTGAGTGGTCACAGTGGACTGTGCCCCAGTGTCTCACGGATGGTCTGGGGGCTCTGGAGGCCCTTTCCTTCATCCTCCATTCATTCAGCAGCCGTTTGTCGGACACCTGCCGTGTGTCCAGCGCAGATGAGGCCTCAGTGGGACAGCCAGGTGTAGCCCACAGCCCTGGATCAGTGCCACGCCACACTGGCCTTGCCCCTCCTGGCCCCCCAGCCCTGGGGAGCACCAGGCACCTGTCCCAGGGCTGGGGAAGCAGTTGGCCTGCCTCCTCCCCAGGAGGGCCATGCCCACACTGGGTCAAACGGCCTGTGTTCTCATGGCTTCATCTCTTCACTGGTTTCACAGCGTGTGCAGGATTCTGGGTAGCCTGACCACAGTGGGTGGAACATCCCAGCACTGCAGACAGCTGGTGCAGAACTGCCGCTGGGCCCCTCTGTGCCAGCTGTGCTGCTGCTCCCCTGCCCTGTGCGTGCGCATCTCGTGTGTGCACGCGAGAGTACAAGTGTGCATGTGGGTGTGTGGCCCAAGCTGGGCCGGTCAGCCACCCCTGCTCTGTCTGTCACTCCAAGGTGCCCTCACTCCTGGGCTTCCGCAGAGCAGCTCATGCAGAACTAGCACAGTGAGGTGCTGTCCAGCAGGTGGGGCAAGGGCGAAGGCAGCTTTAGGTTTCAAAATAAACCAGGCTTCTGCATCCACTGGCTGCAGTTTCTGCTGAGACAGTCCCAGGGATGGGTTTTGCCATTTGTTACCTGAGCCTGAGCAGAGACTGCCCAGCCCCCTGCGCTGGCTGAGAGAGGCAGACTCTGACCTGGTCTTGCTCTTTGGGAAGAAATGTGTGAAGGTTGGGCTCCTGGGCCAGGAGGGTCTGGGGAGGGTGCAAGGAAGGGGGAGCCAAGAGGAAACCCTGACAAGGAAAGCTATCCAGAGGCCTCGGCTGCAGGGTCTGTACCTGGTGGATCCCAGGCTCCAAGGTTCCCTGTGACACCAGGCTGGCACCCTGCACTGGAGTCTGATAGGGCAGGGGTGTGTCCTCCCTGCACCTCACTGTCCCTGAGACTCCACCCTCGGCCCCAATGTGTGCTGTAGCCCACCAGCACCCTCCTCACTACCCGGCATCCCTCGGCCTAGACCCCCATACCCTAGTCATCCTCCCTCCCTCTGGACACTGGGCTTCCCCCAACAACCCTCATCAGCCCTGATGCCCACGCACCTGGATCCCAAACCTCACGCCACCCCTTGAAGCTGAGCTCTTCCTCCAAGGTGCTGGGCAGGCAGATGCCTAGGCCTGCGGTGGCACCACCTGCCAGGGGCTGCCAGCACAGGAATAGGCATAACCACTGGAACTGAGAACTGGGAGGACAAGGAAGCCCAGCAGGGGATGCAGACACAGGAGAGGGACAACACCCTGATGGCACCCAGACCCCAGCACCTACAAACCCAGAGTCTCAGCCTTGAGGGTACCCAGGCCCCAGGGCCAGGACAGAGCAGTGGGGCCTGGCCGGGCTGGGGTCTCCACCAGGGGAGCAAGGACAGGGGTGGGGCTCGAGGGGCCCAGTGGTCTTGTCTCAGCTGTGCCAGGAGTTTGGAAGCCCAGGCCACAGCCAGAAGCTGGTGGGGAGGAGGACAGAGCCCCTGGGGTGCCACTCGGGGGTGCAAGCTTGTACGTGAATGCCTCCTCAAGGCACCACACTCAGGGGTACAGGCTATGGCGCCAGGCCAGAGAGGCACCCAGGCACCCCTCCCCAGATGGCACCTGGGAAGCTTGGGCTGGGTGCCTGCCCAGGGAGGTGGGCCCTCCCCACCGCTCCCCCCTGCTCCTCCAGGGTCACAGGCAGGAAAGCAGCCCAGACTGGTGGGCTAAAGGGTAGGGAGGGACGAGGTAGGAGGGGAGCAGATCGGGGGAGGGAGCAGGGGAGCCCAAGGGAAAACTACTGTGGGGAGGCTCATGTCCCCAGAAAGCCAGCCCTGCCACCCAGGACATGAGGTGCCTCAAGAAAGCACTGGAGCCGGGTCCTTCAACTCTGGTTTTATTGAAAAACAGCAGCATCGGGGCTGTGCAGGAAGAGGGCACACCCATTCTGGCCCTGCAGTCTCCTGGAACTCAGCTGGTAGCCTCAGCCCTGGGGGCTGTTTTGGCACATCCTGGAGTCTCAGGACAACCCCTGCCCCCATCACGGGCTCACAGTACAGTTTCGGGAACAAATCTCAACAGGCGAAACCCTCCTACGAGCTCACCGTGGACCTGCCCTGGGGCCAGAGGGAGCCGGCGATCGGGGTAGGCAGGGGCTGGGCCAGCACCCACCGAGGCCCCCGCTCCGCTGAGGGGCAGGAGGAGCCCAGCACCTCCCAAGCCAGACCCTGCCTGCCAGCCTCCCTGGCTGCTACCACACTCATGCACGCCCACACATACATGCATGCTCACACATAAACACACATTCACACACACATGCATATGCATACACACATAAACTCACATACACACTCACACACATAAGAACACACATTCATACATACACAGGTACATGCTCACACACATGCTCAAATACATGCTCATACGTATGTACACAAATGCTCACACATACACATAAATGTGTACATACACACACAGGTATACTCCTTCTTTAAAATGGCTAATTATTGCTGTTTAAAAAATAACGTATCCAACAGTGGTACAGCAGGGCTCCTTCCCTAGGCTCTGGGCCGCTGTGCCGCCACCCTGCGTAGACACCACATGCTGCTGGAAGCACCCCAGTGGTGGCACCAAGGAGCAAACACATTTGGGGTCTGCCCCACACCCCGCCCAGAACTCAGACCCCAGAAGAGTGAGCCAAAGAGCCACCAGCCTAGCAACACGGGCCTGTGGCCAACACTGGCTGACAGAAGCAGCTTCCAAACAGACACAAGTGAGTCCACAGGCAACAAACACAACATGCCCTGACAGGGGAGAGGCAGTGGCCCCCAACTTGGGCAACTGTCAGGTGTCCCTTGGGCACTGACAAGAAGGTGGCCCCAGTGTGCCTGAAGAGCCCCGTGCCCCGTGGGGAGCCTCCTTCTGCCCCCATGAAGCCCCACGCACCCACAGAGCCCAGAAACCTAAGTTCCCTGGCCTCCGTCCACAGGCACAGCCCTGGAATCAGGCTCCGGTGAGGGCCTGGGCTTGGGGCCGCTCCCAAGGCAGGTAGGGGCGGGCCTGCCAGTGGCCACATGCCTTGCAGAGGCTAGAGCCAGGCCTTTCACAAGCCTAGAGAGCTCCCCCAGCAACTGCCAGACAGCCCAAGAAGCTTCCCTCAGGGGGCTCCCAGCAGGATGGCGGCTGCCCTAGGACCTCCCGGCCGCAGGCCTGCTGTCCATGATCTCCCAGCCTAAGCATCTTCCAGGGCCACCCTCTTGGGCCAGGCTGACCTGTCCCTCACCAATCTACCCAGGGGTAGCATCTCAACCACTGTCCAGCCCCAAGAGGGACACCAGTGGGAAGCAAGGCTGGGCGTGGGGTGGAGAAAGGAGTGGGGAGATGCTGCCACGCCTGTGGAGCACGACCCCCACTCAGGAGCCCACCCTGGCCCCCACCCTCAGGGGTCAGCCATCTGCAGAGAGCCATGGCTAGGTAGTAGCACACCAGGCCACTGACTGGTCTGGGTAGCACTGAGCCATCCAGAGGCACTGGAAGCCTCAGCCAGGAGCCACTTGTCAGGTCTGTGGTGCAGGCTCATCTAATGCCGACATTCTGGAATACACTACCTCCCACCTTCTGCCCACCCCGCTCCAAAAACAGGCTTCCAAACAACCAACAGAAATCCTGGGAGCCCCAGACCCCTGAGCAGTGCTAGGTCCAGGCTGGCGGAGGGCATGGGTCCTGGGCACCCGGGGGGCGGGGCGAGGGCCATTTGGGAGTGGAAGGGGCTGGGGCCAGCACACTCAGGGAAGCTGCACCAGGTGCAGGACAGCGGGGCCCCGCAGGGCGCTTCACAGAGGTAGAAAAAGTAACATCGGAATTTCTACAAACGTATAAAATTCATGTCAGTGCACATTTGTGGAGCAGTTAGCTCCCAGGCTGGAGGGATGAAGTGGGCCAGGGTTAGGCCCACCCAGCAGCATGCCCAGCCTCCAGATGTGGGGGTGGGTGAGAGATCTGACCCTGGTGGCCCTTCAGGACCCATTAGCCGCACACTGGCCTGGTAAGGGCTCCAGGCAGCTCGAGGCCAGCCTGGCAGGTGCACGGGTGCCTCTGCACGCCTCACTGGCTGGGCAGCAGGGTTCCGCCCGTGCGTGCCCACCCCACCACACCCTTCCTGGCATCTCTGCCAAGCCCTGGCAGCAACACAAAAAGTGGTCAAGAGTCCAGCACGCGTCCCACTACCCACTCCGCCATGCAGCTGGGGACCCCTTGCAGGCAGACAGATGCTGCCAGAACAGGAGCACCACACCACCACCTCATGACCCTCTGAGCCTTCGGGAGGGGGATCTGCTGTGAGCCCACCCTAGGTCAATGTCCAGGAGACACTGGCAGTCCCCAGCCCCCCAGGCTCTGCCAGCCACCACCCAGGAACTGCAGGCTCAGAAGGCACAGGATCAAAAAAATTCAGCGCTGTCCCCAGCTACTCACCCCACGAGACACACCTCTCAGCCCCGCTCTGCCCTTCCTGCCCCAAGACCACCAGCAGCCCCAATATACCCCAAGCCAACTAACACCAGCCCAAGCCGAACCCATACCAAACAGAAAGAGGAAAAAGGCACAACTTGTTTTCCATTTTGCTAAAACACTTTACGTCTGTCTGTATAATCCAGATTAACAAAATCTGAGAGCTGCAAGAAAATAGGGTGCCAATTTCTGTACAGTCTACAAAACTCCCACCCAGAGCAGGGACCGGGCACCACCAGGGGAATGTACAGGGGACAGCGGGGTCTGTACAGTGTTCTGCAAATACCTCAATTGCTAACGGGACAAAAGGCCCCTCAGAAGCTGGGCTTGTTCCGTTAATTCATTAATTTCTGAAGCACCTTTTTATGAAGGTCCCCTCTGTGGCCCTGCACGTGGCTTTGTTACCTGGGACCCAGTTCCGTGGCTGCCCTGCCCGCACCTCCCTGTCCCTTAGCCCCACACAAAGGGACCTGGGTGGGTGCTCATGCCCCTCCAGCCATGAAGGCCTGCCAGGTCCAGGCTGGACGTGCGGCCGTGCCACCCCTGCTTCCCCTCCACTTCCCAGGCCACCCTACCCCCAGACCAGCCCCCACATCCGACCCCGGCAAGGAGAGGCCGGGCCAGGAGCACAGCCAGCCGGAGCCAAGACCACCCCCAAACTGGGACCCAAGGAGCCCAGCCCTGCCCGTGGCCATGGGACTCCACCTGCGCCTGCCCCTCCACCTGCGATCCAGAACCTCCTCACTCACCAGGACTGCTCCTTGGTGGGAGTTCATGCTAACTCAGGGTCTCCCTCCAGATTTCAAACTGTGAAACCCTCCACCCACCTGGCCACCCACCCCCCCATCACACTGGGCCAGAAACAGTGCACATTCCAGCACCACACAGATATGTGTGTCTCAGGGTACAAACTACCGTTTTGTCCCAAGAATTAAAGTCATGCAGAGTGCTATTCTGTCTAAATAACTTATCAGAAAATGGGGAGAAGCTGTGGGCTCGGCGCTGTCATCAGCAGCCTGGGTTAGTGAGATTCACAGAGCAGACCCCACCAGCCGGGTGCAGGAGGTCCCCAGGGACATCTGGGAGAGGCCACTGTGATCCAGCAGGCAATGGGGGCAAGGTGTCCCCCCCCATGGGCCCCCATCATGGCTGTGCAATGGTTGCTACGGGAACCACCCCCTGGGTGATGTCGCCAGTCAGCCAAGCCCGGGCGAGAGAGGGGCAGGGACCAGAAGGAAAGGAGGGTGATTCTTGTCAAAGCACAGCGGGAGTGGATGAAGCTGGGGTGGCACAAGGCGGTCAAGGCCCCTCCATACAGCAGCTGGGGGTGGGCGGCAGGGTCTGCCCTCCTGTGGCCAGTTTGGGCTGGGACAGGGGCTCTCACCAGCCAAGGCCTCAGGGTCCAGTCTGGGCAGGGCAGCAGCGGGAGGCGGTGGGCATGCGGCATGCTGCGGCCAGGCCACTTCCTCAGCATGCACAGAGCAAAGCAGGGCCTGCTGCTCCGTGGGGCAGCGGCCGGCCGGCCCAGCAGGCCTCCCTTCCAGGGACCCACAGCTGAGCCATAGCCTGGGGCTTCGTCGCAGAGGTTCTGTGCTTGGTGGGCAAGGCTGGGCCTTCCCCAGTGGCAGCGGGCTGCGCAGCCTTGTGGACAGCTGCAGAAGTCCAAGGTGCGACTCTTCAAGGCGTGGCAAGCCACCTGGCAAGCTGGGCAGGGCGAAGGACCGTGGCTGCAGACAACTCGCCCCTACCAAAGTGTCGTGGAAGAGCCACAGCCCTGCACCCCGAGGACCAGCTGGGAACCACATGATGAAAAAGGAAAACCCAACACAAACGCCAAGGTGAGGGTCCAAAAGCAGAGCCGCACTGGGCGGCAGGCAGGCGGGCATAGGTGGACGGGGCAGCTGGGGTGGTGGGTGGCGGGCAAGCAGTGGCGGTCACTCCTCGCGCAGCTGCAGGCGGTAGCGATGGTAGCGGACCTGGAAGAAGAGGCGCTCGGCCAGTGAGAGGGTCATGCCAGGAAGCACGTAGTGGTCACTCGCACCCATGTGTCTGAAGCCCAGCGACTCATAGAGCTTGTGGGCGGCCACCTTGACGGCCGTCGTGCCCAGTACCACTGCAGAGTAGTTGTGCACCACGGCGAACTCCAGCACCTTCCGGCCCAGCGCCTTGGCGATGCCCTTGCCGCGGAAGCGTGAGTCCACAGACATGCGCAGCAACTCCACGGTGTTGTCCTCTTCGTGGGCCCTTGCGGCCACAATGCCCACCACGTTGCCGTCCAGCACAGCCACCCAGAAGCAGGAGCCTGCAGGGGACAGGGCAGTCAGGGATGCTTGGCAAGGAAGGCCAAGAGACCCTCTTGACAGGGTCAGTGGGTGCACAGGGCCCCTCAGGGATGCCCCCTCCAGCCGCACATCAGAATGGCCCACCTCCCAGCTCTGCTGGTCCTAGGGTGCGGGGGGGACGGCCACAATGCAGGACAAGCAGGTACAGCTGCCTCCTCCAGGGCCCTGAGCAGAGGAAGCCCAGCCAGCACCCAGAGCCTAGGTCCGACTGGCAGCCAGCACCCACTCAGCCCTTGAGGCCGGGCTGGCCGGAGTCCCTCCCCCAGAACCAAGAGCTGGGCAGGCCTCAGCAAGGCAGGCCCCTGCTCCTGCCCAGCTGAACTTGGACCAAACATCCCCCACATGGCCACAGGACAAGCACAGGTAAAGCCAACCTGCTCTGGCTCCCAGCCCCCAGGGGCTACCACGCTGGTCC
Source organism: Avahi laniger (assembly GCA_963575035.1). Taxonomy (NCBI): domain Eukaryota; kingdom Metazoa; phylum Chordata; class Mammalia; order Primates; family Indriidae; genus Avahi; species Avahi laniger. Next base: position 40,629 of record CAUYSK010061033.1, read on the forward strand.
GCAGGTACCCACACTGGAGGGGTGGAAGAGGCAGGGGCTGCGAGGCAGCATCCAGAAGGACCCCTGCAGCAAGAGCTGGGAGGGGGCCTAGGAGAACATTTCATAAATCCAAGTGGGGACCAGGCCCACTGACCCTGGCCTCATAATCAGCCTGCCATCCCCACCCATAGCACGGCCCAAGGCCAGCCTCAGGCCAGCAGGAGGGGGCATCAGGTGAGGAGCCGCAGGGGTGGGTCGGGGAGGTGGAAGCCTGCGGGGCCCAGGCCACCTCTGCTAGCCCAAGATGAGGTGACCCCAGAGACCTCTCTGCAGGCCAAGGGAACGCCTGCCCAGGAGACTGATCCCCTTGAGGTGCCAAAGTCTCCCCCGCAAGGCTCTGTACCTGCTCCCTGCCCAGCAAGCGCCCCCCATCATCCCAGGGGCTCCACCAGCCCATTGGCTCGGTAAAGGGACCTCTGTCTCCTCCAGTGCTGGACCCTGGGCCCGGGTACGTGGCTGAGGGGGTGCTGAGGGCCCTGACTGCCCACTCTTCCCCAGGAGAGGCAGAGCAGTCAGGGTGAGCTGGGGGCATGGCTGCCAGCGCCAGCGACCTGGGCTTGTCCTTTCCAAGCTTTGAGCAGCTCCAGGGTTTCCAGGAGGGCTCCCTCTTTCCATCATCCCCACTGCAAAGCCCCCAAGGCTTTCCCATACCCCCCTTACAGTGTTTCTAGCCGCCAAGTCCCCTCCTGCCAGCTGGGCTATCCACCGTCCAGGAGTTCTGGCCTCTCTCCACCCACCAGAGGCCAGGACAGTACAGGGAGTGACAACCTGCCAGCACCATGTGGCTGGGGGCACAACTCCTTCTCCCAAGCCTCGGTCTCCCCATTTGCACGAGCAGCACCCACGAATCCAGCAGGGCCTCTGTCCTTGTGCGGCTCCTGCAGACCCATTAAATGTCCCACAGCCCCTCACACCAGGGAGTCTGTAGCCCTGGGGGGCAGGTCACAGGCAGCCGCCTCAAGCTGGGCTCCCCACCCAGGACTGAGCCCTCTTCGCTGCTGTGGTCTGGGCTCTGCACGGGCACCCCCTTCCCCTCCTAGGCAGAGCCAGGCAAGGCGAGGGCCCCACGGAGACCGTCCAGATGTTTGGGTTTGAAGAAGGGTCAAGGAGAATGTCAGGCGCCAAGGCCGGCTGGGCAGGGGCGGGGGCTTGGCAGATGGCGGGGCCAGAGTGCTGCCCTCCCCTGACACTCACCAGGCACTGCTAGACCCTAACCAAGCCCTCAGGGCCCACTGGGTCTCTCTCCTCCGCCACAGAACCCCTCTCCCCCCAGCACTGGGAGAACCTCCTGCCCCAGAGAGCTGGGATTCCTCTCTCCTCTGAGGAAACTTCCTGGCCCTGCCCCCCAACCTGCCACCCAAGGGCTGGGAATAGCCCCCAGTCCTCCCTCTAGAAACTAACCGAGCCCTCCCACTACAGAAGGCCACAAGGGCTGGGGCAAGACCCTCCGGCTCACTAAGTGGCCCTGAGCCCAGGTCCCCTGGCCCCACCCATAGTCATTGCCCCAGCCACACAGGCCCCCTCTACCCAAGGTTCTGGCGCTGCGGCCAGCCCAGGATCCTGCCAGCCACACCAGACAGAACCAACAAGAGCAGAGGCCCTCATCCCCACATCAGCAGGTGCCAGGCCACTGACACCCCACCCTTCGCTGGAGGCCTTAGTCACCTGGATGCCTCTGGTCATGGGGACCCCCTGGGCCCTGCCCTGAGGTTGTAGGGGGGATGGGGACGGGGAGCTCCGCCTGATGAGTGTGGGGCAGGGGGCAGGGAGGACTCACCAGGTGGCTTCATGTAGTACTGCTCGATGTCGGCCATGTCCGTGTGCAGCGCGCAGTCCAGGTAGGCCAGGATCACCTTGCGGCTGTAGTAGTAGCGCAGGCCCAGCAGCCCGACTGGCACCAGGCAGGTCAGCAGCAGTGAGCGGGTGACGGCGAAGCAGAGTGCTGCAGGGACAGGGAGAAGCGGTGTGGGTGAGCTAGAGGGACCGCGGACGCACAGGAGGGGCTGGCCCAACAGAGCACCACTGTTCTCTGGGGTGGAGGAACAGTGGGACACTTCAGGTGCTCCCTCTACTTTTCCCTATTTTCAAACTTTCTAGCCTAAATATACACTACCTTTATCACCCAAAACAATCACAGGACATCTAAACGTCCTGAGCACGGCGGCAGCCTCTGGGCAGACTGCCCTGAGTGGCCGGCAGGTGCAGCACAGCCTGGACCCTGCAGTCCCCAGCTGAGAAGGGGCCCTGCAGGCCACCCCACCGCTGGGAAGCGGGCAGGGGTCCCCACATTCATCAGGGCCCAGGACCACCGTCTTCCCGGGGTCACAGCCAGAGTCTCCCTGGACCAGCCTCTGCGCGGCAGCGCCATGAGGACAGGGCCGGGCCGACAGACAGCTTCCAGCCGCATCTAGGCTGCGGTGACCTTGGCAGAATCGCACCCTCCCCCAGCCTCAAGCTCCTCATCTGCAAAATGGGAGAACAGCCCTCCACTGGCGGAGCTTCAGGGAAAAGGCTCCGACAGACCCCTCTGAGATGGCCCCCGTCCCCCTACCCCCGCTCTGCCCCAGAACGCCCCTCCCGCGGCGCCCCGCGGGGCTGGCTCTCTCCCCTCATAAATTAGCACTCGGAGCCGCCGCCGCAGCCTCCCCCGCCCCGCGGATTATATATAGTCACCCGCGCGCCAGGCGCCGAGCTTTGGCCGATGCCCGCCCCGCCCCCACCCGGGCTCCGGAGCGTCCCGCCCGCAGCCCTGCCCCGCGCCGGCCCGCGCCTGTTCCCACGCCCGGGCCCCGCAGAGGCGGGTGGGCGCGCGGGTGCGGGCCGCTCGCCTCCTCCCAGGCCGGGTCCGCGCGGGTGCCCGGACAGGCGAGCGGCGGGGAGTCCGGTGCGGCCGCCCCAGGGGGCCCACCCCCCGGCTCCGCGAGCCGGCCTGCACGGGACTGCGGCAGGTTGGAGCGCGGCGTGGCGCCCCGGCCTCCGCCGCCCGCACTGACCCGCCAGCAGGGCGTAGAGCAGTTGCGTTCGCGGGTGCTGCCGCAGGCCGCGAAAGGCCGTGTTGGGGATGCGCTCCATGATGCCGTCGTAGAAGATGCGGCGCGCCGCCTCCTGCTCGGCCGCGCGGAACTCGCGGATGCACACGCCGCGCCCCCCCGGCGGCCCCGTGCCCCCCGCCCCGCCGCGCGGCTGGGCATCGGGGACGGGCGGGGGCGCGGCGGGCGCGGCGGCCGGCCCGGGCGCGGCGGGCAGCGGGGGCCACATGGCGCCGGCGGCGACAAGCAGTGCGTCCTTCTTGGCCCCCGGCAGCGCCTCATGGTCCTCGGCGGCCACGATCTTCGTCTCGCAGACCATGTCGGGAGGCCCACAATGCATGCACCCGGCCGGGCGGCGCAGCGCGGGGACGAGGCCGGGCGGCTGGCGGGCTCGGCCCGGGCCCAGGGCAAGGGCGCGGCGCCCTCGGCCCCGCGCCGGCGGCGGCGGCCGCGGCGGCTCAGCGGCGCGGGGCGGAGGCTGCGGGCGGCCGAGGCGCCCGCCGGGAGGTGCGCCGCAGTGTGGAGATGTAGTTAGACGGCGG
>CAUYSK010061034.1:0-20548 GCA_963575035.1 Avahi laniger
TAGCCGGGCATGGTGGCTCATGCTTGTAGTCCCAGCTACTTGGGAGGCTGAGACAGTAGGATTGCTGGAGCCCAGGAGTTTGAGGTTGCTGTGAGCTAGGCTGATGCCACGGCACTTGCCCCAGGCAAGAGAGTGAGACTCTGTCTCAGAAAAAAAAAAAAAATAATAATAATAATAATAATAAAATTCAAGACCAAGAATGTTTCTTCCTTTACATTAACTCTAAATTAAGCAATCTAAGAGTTGCTAGAAAATTACCCTTCTTCCCCAATTGCTGTAAAAATATGAATAAAGAAAGCTACAGGGCCAGGTGCGGTGTCTCATGCCTATAATCCTAGCACTCTGGGAGGTCAAGGCAGGAAGATTGCTTAAGCTTAGGAGTTCCAGAGCAGCCTGAGCAAGAGCAAGACCCTGTCTCTATTAAAAATAGAAAAAAAAAATTATCCAGGCAACTAAAAATAGAAAAAATTAGCCAGGCATGGTGGCATGTGCCTGTAGTCCTAGCTACTCAGGAGACTGAGACAGGAGGATCGCTTGAACCCAGGAGTTTGAGGTTGCTATGAGCTAGGCTGACGCCATGGCACTCCATAGTCCAGGCAACAGAGCCAAACTCTGTCTCAAAAAAAAAAAAAAAAAAAGAAGGAAAGCTACATGAATCATTTTGTTTCTCATGTTGATTTGTACACAGGTCCCTTTCTTAAACCCAGACTTCACATTTGAAACAGTTTTAAGACACAAAAATAAATATTTTAATTAAAAATTATGGATAAGTAGTTGATTATTTACTCAAGTTATTACATTATAATTATTCATTAAAAGGCATAATGTCTGTTTAGTGGCATCTTAATGCAACACATTAAAAAAGAATTCTTGGTTGACCTGTTGCATTAAAAATGTTCAACATCCCCATATATAAGAATTACATCTATTAGATATTGGGCAGGGGGGAGGGGGGAGGAGGGAGGAGGGGACGGGTATATGTGTACACAAAGAGTGCAATGTGCACCACGCAATGGGATGGACATAATTGAAACCGGGACGGAGGCGGGGAGGGGGGACAAGGGCAACACACGTAACCTAAACATCTGTACCCCCATATTATGCTGAAATAAAAAAAAAAAAAACCAGTCTGGCAAGCTCTGCTAGCATATAATTCTACTGCCAGAACAGCAACGACAACAACAAAAAGAAAAGAAGAAAAAGAGAAAGAAGAAAAAATTACAGTAATTTTCCTATGAGCTACTAAAAATGATACTTATACCTTCTCTAATACCTCCAGCCCATCTCATTTATTTGTTCATTCATTTAGCAAATTCATTATTATTATTATTATTATTACCACCTACTGTTTTCAATACTGTGCTGGATTCTGAAGAGTATGCCAAGAACTTTTTTTTTTTAATGTATTCTGTCCTGAGAAAGCAATATCAGAGTAGAGGCGAGAAATCAGACAACACAATCAAAAATGCAAGACAGTGTAAAGAAAAATGCTAAATTAATTGGCCCTACACCTTAAATGTAAGAAGGCATAATGGCTGTCACACCAGCTATAATATATTAATACAAAGCAGTGAGTAGCCAGACCTGAATCCTATTTTCTCCAATTATTCTTCCTTTATATCTTTGACAAGAGAAATAGTCCTTGTCAAAAATTGTTACCAAAAGGAAGTGTGAGAGATCTATGGAAGTGTTTTGAAGTTGGAACTGAATGTGTCTGCACCCTGAAGCTTTGAGAAGATAGTGACCGCAATGGGTTTCCCAAAGATCAGCTCCCAGGTGTGTTGGTGTGTTTTCATTTCTTTTTTTTTTACTTCTATAATTTTATTTATTTCTAGATGTTCTTCTAAGCTTTGGTCTAGTTCAGTGGTAAATATTGTAACATGAGTAACAGTACAGAACACAATTATAAACACTGCTTACATTTAAGGATAATTATCCATACATATAACAAAACAGGAAGTTTCAAGAGTTTCTTTTAAGAGGAGGAGATATATGAAAAAGCTGAGCAATTTCAATACATTATCAATGAGCAAAATTCAGGAAAAAAGTTAGCATAAAGATGTTTTTATTTCAGAGTATGAGACAAGTTACAGTAACTATGTAATAATTACAAATAACAAATGAGTTTACAAAATCAAGATTACATCTTAATAAATTCTTAAAGACTTTCTTTAGTGCTGTTATAATTTTTCTACTGTGTAGACTTTAACAACAATAGCATGCTGTGTGTGTGTGTGTGCATGTGTATGTATGTGTTTAACTGGCCTGTTTGGAAGGAGAGTAAATGTTGTATTTAATATTAATTAGACTTTATAGGAGTATGGAGATTTGTTTGTATTTGCAAATAGCTGTCTTTTTCCCTTTGAAAGTAATTCTTTTTCAAATACAAATGGAGGTATAGGAGATGGAGACCTTTGAGTTTTAGCAGTTCCAGAACATTTCCATCTTTATCATATTTACAAAGCACACTGAAAGAACATCCTGTACTTCATTCTCTGAGCTGAAGCTGAGAGAATAAGACCTCACACAACACCATCTTTCTGAAGTGCCCCGTGGAACACACTTGTGTGTTATAGTGCGACACCACTTTTTTGTTATACCCTTCCTCCAAAGCTGAGTTTTCTTAGAATCCAACAAACTTTAAGCTTCGAGGCCCTTCACTTGCAGAGGCTCCTTTCAAGGCCCTGAGAGGAACTCCAGTGATATTCTCCTGGTTTTATGTTGTGTTAAACTTTGCAAAAGAAATTTTTAATTGTAATTGATTTTAGATCACTCTTTTTGCTGACTTTCCCTCCTTCACAATTCTCCTCCTATCAGGTAGTATTGAAGAAGCCATGGGTGTATTTTGGATCTGGCTCAGAGAAAGAGATGGGGATACATTTAGATTTTGTTTGGATTTAGTGAGGTATATAAATGTGGTGTCTGTGTATGTATGGTTGTTATTGCTAACTGTTCTGGTGGAGAAAGGACATCTGGGAATATTCCTACTACCCGTACTAAGTCATTGGGCCTAAAATCTTGATATAAATGTGCCCCATAAGTAAGAAATACTTACATAAGTAAGTATTTCTGGCTCTGTTTTTCCTAATTTATTCTTTATCAAGATTATTGAAATAAAGTGATTCTATCCCAAACCTTGTATATCTAGGAAAAGGAAAGCTAAAGCTCAAATTTAATCAGCTCAAATTTACTCCTTATTCCCACCAGAAAAGGTGCAACAAATTTTAAAGATTGCTGCCGCTATGGTTTGCATATTTTTATTCCCTCCAAAATTCATGTTGAATCTGAATCCCCGATGCAACAGAATTAAGAGGCTGGGGTTTGGGGGAGATCATTAGTTCATAACAAATCTGCTCTCTTAAATGGGATTAATTACCTTATAAAAGAGGTGCAAGGAAGCTGTTCACCCTTTTTGTCCTTCTGTTATACCTTCCACCACGGAAGACACAGCCACATGGCACCATCTTGAAGCACACGGAAGACACAGCCACATGGCACCATCTTGAAGCAGGGAGAGCAGCCCTCACCAGACACTGAAGCTGCCAGTGCCTTGATCTTGGACTTCCCAGCCTGTGGTACTCTGAGAAATAAATTTCTATTAATTATAAATCATTTAGTCTCAGGTATTTTGTTACAGCAGCATAAATGGTCTAAGACAGCTATTATATTTTTTCCAAACTACTTTAAAAAATTTATTTCCTAAGGAGTTCTCAAAAAATGCACAAAAATAGGCAGCAAACCTGATTATATCTGATGGAAACATCTAAAATAGATCAGTTTATATATATTTTTAAAATTTCCCGCTAATGATTATATTTTCGTGACATATTCGATAAATACCATAACTCACACTCCACTTTTCTCTGATAATAATATAATCAATGTAAAATTAAATTCAGAAATCTGTACTTTATTGTTTTTAAGCAATTAAAAAGAGAGTTTATTAATTTTGTTTTCAACAAAATGAGTTTCATAGGTGCCCACATTTTTCTGCTATTTATTTTTACCCTGTTAGGAAATGTCAATAAATGAATAAAACCTGTGTCCCCTTGACATGTAATGAGGGGGGAAAAAAGTCTTGTTAATCCTTTCTTAATATTTTCAATTTACTTTGAAATTGTCCATTAGCATTAACACAAGATTTCACTGTGTTGTTTGTGACTAAGCTAATTCATCACTATTGGGAAGGTGCAGGCGTTTAATACTGCATTAGTTTTTCAGGCCATTTTCTTGCACAAGAGATATATGGACCATTTTCTTATGCAGTTTCCTTTAGCTTGTTCTGTGTAGCTTCAGAAATAATAATACCTTAAATACTTACTTTAGAAAGGAGAGAAGCAGAGGAAAGATACAATCCACAACAGAGAAATATATTAGTAAGTAATTATGTTAATTCCTTCAGTGAGCACCTCCTATGTATTAGACACTGCGGTAGTCACTGGGAATGCAATGGTAAGCAAAACTGATGCTATATCAGCCATCATAGGACTTCAAACTAGTTGAATATACAGAGGAGAGAAAATTTCAATATTCAGAACAGGATATGATCAAAAGCTTAAATTAGCAAGCCCCCCAAGGGAAATGGCAAGCAGATGGGATTGACCTCTGTGGAAAGTATCATTAGGAGGCTGTGAAATAAGATGTTGGAGAGGTAATGAGGAAGGAAAAAGGAGTGGCTCAAATACTGGAATTAATGTTTTTTAATAAAATGGAAAACTGAATTTTATATATAGTCTAGAGTGTTATCTGAGTCAACCTATAAACAGATGTAGCGGCTCAATGAGTTTGCTCAAGCCCTAAGTGCATGTACAAGGCATAATTTAAACTAATTGAGTTGTGTTAGACTGTGGGATAGTTTTGTTTTTTTGTTTTTGGGGGGGTTTTTTGGTTTTGATTTTGGACGTTTAGTATGTTGCATTTTAAAGAATAGATGTCATGCATTTTTTTTTTTTTTGGTAAATGGGATTTTGGAGGAGGAATTTAAAAGATGTAATTTATCAGTTATTCAGGAGAAATCAATTCCCAAAACATGAAAGCATTGTAGAAAAAGTAATATTTATTCACCTGTTTGACACTTTTTCTTTCAGTATCTACTGTGTGCCAGGTACTACCTTACGTTTCAAGAGTGAGATGTAGCACCAAAAAGAAAATTTCTCCACTTTGCATTACTGTGAGAGATACAGATAAAAAGAGGAGAAACAAATTACTATATAATATAATGACAGGTGGTGACATATGTGCCATGAGGAACAGTGGACAGGTGTAGAGAGGGATGGAGGGGGAAGAGGGGTGGGTGGCGTGGATATTTTAGACAGCATGAGTAGGGTGTGAGCAAAGACCCAACGGAAATGAGGAATGAGCCATGTGGGTATCTTGGTGTTGGGGGGAAAGAGGGGTTTTCCAGGCAGACGGAAGAGAGAGTGTACATGCCCTGAAGTGGGAACCTGACAGGTTTCAGAAACATCAAGAAGGGCAAGGGATTCTGAGCAAATAGAATTGAAAGGAGGAAAGGACAGAGAGGTAATCATGTAGGGCTTGTCAGTAAAACTTCTGAATTTTATTCTAAATACCATGGAAACCAGCTGGAGAGTTTTGAGCAGAAAAGTAAGTAACTAGATCTGATTTGTATTTCAAGAGGATCTTGCTCCAGTGTTGGAAAGAGACTGTAGGACATGATGATAGATACTCGGAAAGTAGTTAAAAGGCAATTAGCAATAATCTAAGTAAGGGATTTGGTGGCTCGGATAAATGGAAGTAATAAAGGCAGGCAAAAGTGGCTAAACTCCGGATATATTTTGAAAAAGGAGTGACAGAATTTGCTAATAAGTAGAAAGCATGAAGTGAGAAAATGAGTAGAGTTCGTGATGACACCGAAGTTTTGCATCTAAGGAGGTGGGTAACTGGGCATGCCATTTACCGTACTGGGCACTATGAAGAGAGGGATAAATTTAGTAGGGAATGGAGAAAATGAGATAGAAAATCTAAAAAAATTGGACAGATGTTCTTATTCAGTACAAAAATAGAAAGTAAAAGCAAGAAAGCAAGAGGTTAAATGAAAAAGGTGAAGGCAGAAGTCTCAAATGATACCTTAAATGCAGCAATTGTGTTTGATAGAAATTAAAACTTTTTAAGAGCACTATTACTTGACTTCATAATTGAATAGTTTTGCTGTCACAGGCCAGGAAATATCCTCACATCATTCACAGACTTTACATTGAATAATCATTGTATTATCATTATATTACACTCCCAGGGAGAATTACTTTAATAGTATGTTAGTATGTCAGTTGCTTGAAGCCCTCAGACAAAAGACGTACTTTAGCACAGTAGGTCTGTGTATTCATGTCTTATTGTCGAGCTTGAAAGGGAAGGTGCAGCAATCTAAGTGTCTTGCTCACATGGAAGGTGATGGCAGCCCTAGAAAGTAATGATCTTCCATGGGGTGGACAAATAGCCAGCATGCTGTTATATGCTACTGATGTGTGTTTCCAGAGCAATTTTTACTCAGAAGTTTTGAATTTCCCTAAAGAAAAAAAAAAAAAATCCTTTCGCAGGCACAGGTTTCTTTAGTGAATGCTTATGACAGAGCATTTCCTTTTCATTCTGCGTCACAAAGCTGCCTATCTACTAGGGATGGTAAAAGTCAGCTTTGATAAATAGGAAGCCTATTTAAAATTCTCCAGCCCAGAGCCATTATCTCTCTGTGTCTTTTAGTATTTCTCATTCCCTATTTTCAAGCTAATGGGAAAATGGGGAGGAGGGGTATCTCTTCTAAAATAATATATGGCTTTGATTGCTGGAGTTTGGTTGCATAACAATTTGTAAGTCCCAGATATTGATTACATTAACCTCCAACAACAGTTTTTATAGCTGTAAAATAAATAGCACGCGAGTTGGTCCTAAAAGAATATATGGTAAGATGATCCTTTGCACTTCAGCGCCTGATACAATTCCCAATATTACAGCTTCTCATATTTTTGCGTTCCAGTACTCCCACCCACCCCATCATTTTAACAGAAATAATTTTATTAGCTGTGGGATTTGATTTTTTTTATTACACCCTATTCAAACTAACAAATATAAGGGTAAGAGATCTTACCCTTACATCTGAAAAGCAAAAAAAAAAAAAAAAAAAAGAGTGTCCAAAATTCCACGGAGTAGTAGGGCTAGAACCAAACCTATTTGCTTTCCTTTAGTATCTACAGTGAACTCGGAATATCATAAGATGCCCCATCTAACAATGTTTTTGCTTAAGATTTTTCTATTAATATTTACCCAGAATAATCTCCCTTATCAGCAAGTTAAGTTTGAATCCTCAAGTACCTTTAAACCTAGCTTACCTTACTGAGATATTTTAGATTTGCCTCAAAATCAATAGTTTTGAAATGTAAATTATCTCAGATATCACTAAGCAACTCCACCATGCAGAGCAGAAAATTCTTCCTCAGATCATTCCCCCAACCCCTTTTCTCAGACTGATCCCTTGACCGTCCCTAGCTGACCCCTCTGCTACACAGGGCTCCTTCACTAAGACACTGGTGTGTGCTTCTCTTAGTACTGATCGTATTTTATTGTCTTGGTCCTCTTCATTTTGAGTGATAATATTAATAGCTAACATCCCAAATTGCCTAAAACAAAGTGGGAGTTAAATAAATGTTACTTAGATTAACAAATTAATTCTAGTAATACCGCATCTAGTAAGACATAACATTTTTGCCTTTGAACAGTTTAAAGTTCAATTAGTGAGGTGTTGGAGGGATTGCTAAGGAGATGATGTAACTGAAGGAGAGAGGGCGAAGACCGTGCAGGCCACAAACCCCTGCCTCCTGGAAATCCGCACAAATCCTTACAATTGAAAGAGCCACTGATTAAACCTTTAAGACTGAAATCTACATGTTACCTAATATTTAAGAAAACCTGCCTTGTTAGCTGCAAATATAATTTAAAAAACATAAAGAGAGAAATCACCTTTTCCTTAAAAATGCAAAGTACCTATTATTATTATTATTATCATTGCTACTGGATCATCATATATATAGATATGTACTTTCATTTGTGATATTCATGGAACTACAATATATAAATGATTTGAAATCATCAGCTAAAAGACAATCTTTTAAATAAAGGAATTTAAGCATAGTATATTCAGTTTTCTTCTTCCTTATGTCTAGAGCGATTCTTTGCTTTGTATTCACGATGATGCTCTGTCTGTTTGGAGAAAACCTATCTTAAACATAATAGACAGCCTAGAGGAAAACAAAGAGAGTCACTTAAGAAAAGGCAGCCAAAGGAGTTATTATTTCTTTTTTCTTTTTTTAAATAAGATGATGAGAAGCCAGAACAAAGAGGTTAAGGAATGAAAACAAAAGGGATTCTGGAAGTGGATAGTGTGGCCCAGTTAGAGTGAGGAAATTTTCAGTTATGTAATAAAGTAATTTTTTTTTTATAAAAAGAAGAGGAGCAGGCACTGAGAAGGTGCTTAGAGGTGATCAAACTCTATAGCTGCCTCCTTCAGGAAGCCCACTAATACTTCCTTCTCTGGTCTGCAGGTTGGGACAGTGTCTTGACACACAATCATATAAGAAGGCCTTGCCTTCTTAGAGGAAATGTCTTTGGCATATATCTTTGTCTCCATGGAGACTTCAACACATACCTCTTAGAATCCTTCAGGCTAGAACAATGCCACTAAAATACTTGGTGAGTGAATTGGATCTAGTGAATTAGGTCACATATGGGAGAGATATTTAGAGATCTCTATAGCAGGACTTTGAGAGAGAAAATAGATGCTAGAGCCTTAGAGTAAAACTTTTCAGACAGGAAACAAAGGTGTCACATCAAATTCAACAACCTTCACCGAGAGGGCTTTAACATTCTCTCAGCTCGATTAGACTTTGGAAAAACTTCTTCCTGACTCTGGGATGTGACCTCCCTTTTCTTAGAGTATTTACCTTAGAAAACTTGTAAATTCTCTGCTTCTTCGTGATGTAAATATGTTTAAAAGCCTCTAACCAGTTTTACAAGCCAAGAATGTTTTTCTCAAAAACCTGGGAGCCATCCTTTTGAAATGTAATTACCAAGGAAAATAGTGCCCCATCTCCCACTCTGTCTAGGAGGGTAGGAGCTGGTGCCTTGCTCCTAGCTGTGAACAAATACAGGGGTGAGTTTACTTTTCCTTTGGGTAAGGCCCATTAGCAAGGCCTAAGCCTACTGACCGCCCCCCCTCCCCCACCACTACCACCATGACTCCTAAAAACCCTCTGGCCCTTCATTTTAGCATAGCTGTATATCCAATTTTGATGTGTTTTCTTCCCCATTGCTGGCTATAATGCGGAACGAAAATCAACTTCTGCTTGCCCATGTTGCTTAATGTGATATTTTTCTTTAATATACTGCTGGACCTAGAGCAAGAAAGGAAAAGGGAGTTTATGCTTAGAGTCCTTCTGTGTCTGATCCTTCCTTGACAGGATGTCTGTGTAGGTTCTGTCACTTTCTTCAGCTCTGCCAGGGAATGGGGCATAGGACCCTTTCATTTGGGGAATCACTGAATTCTACTCTTTCCCAGTCTGAAACATCACCTTGCTATTCCTTTTCTTCTCCTTCTTCCTTCCCCCTTCCTCACCTTCATTTTTCCTCCATCTCCTCCTCCTCCTCTTTCTCTCTGCCTCCACCTCCCTCTTATAAATGACAATTATTCCCTTCTCTTAGAACCTTAATCTTTTTAATGAGCTCAAGCTCACAGAGAAAATAGAGTGAAATCTATTTCATTCTAATATAAACAATATGGTTCTTTCTCCTTCCCCAAAATAGACACTGAGGCAAGGAAAGCTAAAGGATCAGGCTACCTTCTTCAATGGGAGAGAAGTGGAGACAAAATAGGAGGCACAGAAAATAAAATTTTAAAAAAATCAACAAAATATCCTGCTAAAATAGCATGACCAAATTATTTGCCCAAGGGAGAAATGAGATTTTGGCCTCCAATATTTTTCTACAAAACAAAGTGGTAGGCAGCCTGTAGACCAGCAGTATCGGCATCATCTGGGGCTTTCAGAGGCACAGAATCTCAGATCCCATCTAGACTACCCAGAGCTGACCCCAGTGTGCTAAAGATTCCAAGCGATTCCAATGTTCATCAAAGTTTAAGGAATTCTTGCATAGAGAGCAAGTTCTGGAGCCAGACTACTAATAACTGCAATCCAACAACCAGTACAACTAAGCAATTTATAGTAGCACCAACCTTTTTTTAACTGATGATGAGGAAATGAGACAAAGAGAAGTAATGTAACTTCTCCAAAGTCACAAAGCTATTAAATTGAATCAGAAAGTTAAATATAACTTAAATATAAGAAAACAAGTTGAAGCCCTAACTCTGCTGTTTACTGGCTAGATGATCATCGCAAGTTACCTAAACTTTCTGAGCCTGTTGTCTCATCTGAAAAATGGGGGTCACATATACATCCCACAGTTGTATAGATTAAACGAGATTACTTGTATAAAGAAGCATATGCACAAATATTATTAATATTTATAATGCTTCAACTCATTTCTGAAAAAATTAGCCATCCTGTTCAGGAATAAATATATTTAATCATCACTATGATAGAGGAGAGATGTGAGATGTGAGTGAAGGTAACTCCAACAGGAGGTTTATGAAACAATACTGAAGAGAGTTTCCTTAATCTTCAGATCTTTGGTTGTGGAAATACATGATATATTCCAAGGGCAGAGACTAGAGAAGAAATTGACAGATCGGAGACCTCAAAGAGAAAATGAAAGAAGTCGAGTTAGGGGAGGAAATGCTTAAAGGGCACCTTTTGTTGCCAATTAGCAAATGTTTTTAATTTAATATTTGTATTTATCCAACCCACATATGTTTAAGGTTAGTATAATCAATCATTTTGTCATGCTTTTTACTTTAGGCTTTCCTCTTACTTTGTTTTTTGCTTCATGTCTTTTCTTTTTTCTTTTTAACCAGAGGTTTACTCCATAGGGTAGAAAAAGATGAGAAAAATAAAAAGTTGGAACCTGTTGAGAAATTGTGAGGTTAAAATCATGTTCCCAGAATGCTGATACTGTACTAGGACTGCCAAGCCACGAGGCAAACTGAGAAGTCTCCTGCAGTGTTTTCAAAGGAATCAGATACAAAAACAACCTAAAAACAAGCAGTATGAGGTGTGAGAGACATCATGCTGTTGCAAAGACCCTCCTCCCTTTAACCCAGGCACATGTACACGATATGAGAGCACACATTCACCCCTGCACGTAGACACACACACATACACACACACAGACACACACACACTAGAGGTTCTGAAATTTTAGTGTAAGCAATACGTATGAAACAGAAAAAAAGTTGATTTAAATTTTCTTTGGAATATATTAATATTTTTACCTTGAAATTTATTACCAAGCACATGTTACATGGGGCATCCTACAGAGCGGGCTGGGGACATTGCTAGGGTTCCTAATACCATCTGAATCACCAATTTTCTAATTATCACCTACTTACTACTCCCTAGAATGAACCTGTTAGTGTATTTTACAGTATTAACAGATCTTTTATTAGCAATTATGTTTCAGAATTGCTTTTCATATAAAAGCCTTGCACTAACTGTGTCATCCCATTGATCTCACCTCAATGTGCTCCTTACCCGCATTTCAAATGGCTAATAACTTGCTAATATAACTTTACAGGTACATTTTGTATCTTTCCCTCCACCAGTTGTAGACATACCAGCTCATTAAACATTGTGAAAGAACACAGGAGAAAGCCCTTTCTTTTAACAAAGCCAGCAGTGTGAAACCAAAGTCTAAGCCCTTTTTCTGTAATGATCTTGACGCACCACCCGCATAATACCAGAAGGTATGAGGTGGGGAGGAAATGTCTCACAGAGCTGCCTCTACAAGGGATAATTAATATTTGAGCTTTATTTCTAAAGTTTCCTTTCACATGTGGTTTTAGTCTTCCCATTCCTATCTGTGTCATTGCAAGGTCTTGTCTGTGCCATTAGCCAGCTGAGTGACAAGCACACCAAGGTCAACTTTAAACAATGGAACTTGTGTCAAGGCACACTTCCACATTAATATAACTTGTTCTAGCCCACATCTACTTCTAACACATAAAAGAACAACAAGTTGCTGTCATGTGGCAAAATAGCACTAAGAATGGTGTGACTCTGCAGGAATTGTCTTGGGATGGCGGTTGCTAACACAGTTACTAACTACAAAACACAGGCTTTTTCTATTCCCAGTAGTCCTTGTTGTTGCATTTGATTATTTGGAGGTTAAGTTGGAATGAAAGGTGTTTGCATTAGTCCCAATTGTTTAAGAAACTGTTTACAGGTAAGGAAGAAATATGCCTGAAATTGTTTATATATTCAATAACAAAATAGAGCCACTTAACAGTAGAACCAATAAGAATTTAGTAGAATCTCTTATTGATTTTACCATATATTTATATATAACGGATATTGCATACCCGCCAGAGCACAGGGCTTAATTTGGATTTCATTCCTCCAGCTAAATTAACACAAGATGACAAGATTGTTCAATAATTATATTCCGTTATTATACCCACTCCTTACACTTTCAAATAAAATCAGTCAGATCTTACAAACGGTGCTTTTCATAGGAGACTCTTTTAGTGAATGCCTGCTTCAAAAGTCTTCGCTCAGAGAAAACCCCCACTGATTGAATTCACTTACAGATATTTTCATAACCTCTCTCATACGAACATAAATGTTCATGGGCTACATCCAAGAAGTTAACAAGCCTAAGATAACAGCTCGGCCAAGCTACAGACTCAATTCCTGCTTCACTTTGAGGGAGAACACACGATGCTAGCAAAATAATGAAATGCAATACATCAACCTGTCTGCCTAGAGAACTCAACTTGTTTGGAATAAATTAACTTAAGCCACCAATCTGGAGAGTTGAAATGCAAATGAAGCAACATGGCTGAATTACCAATTTCATCTAGTTTCCGCTACAGCATTAGTTTTCAGTGATTGGAATACTGAGATAGTGGCTCTCACCACAGTGCTCCTATTATGCTTTATACACACTGCTTTTACAGCCTTTTCTTCAGTGTATTGTGTTTATTTCTTTGGATGAGATTTTCCACCCAGTAATTAATTCTAAGTCCCCTGTAGGTTGGAAGCATACTTTTTGTTTTAATAAATGCTTGACAAATGAATGAATAAATGAATGAATTACAGACATGTGTGTCTTAATGACAGAGATACATTCTGAGAAATGGGTCCTTAGGTGATTTCATCCTGTGACTATCATAGCATGTCCTTACACAAATCTAAATGGTATAGCCTACTACACACCTAGGCTATAGAGTATACCCTATTGCTCCTAGGCCACAAACTTGTACGGCATGTTACTGAATATTGTAGGCAATTAAAATGCAATGTTAAATGTTTGTGTGCATAATACAAACACATCTAAACATAGAAAAGGTACAGTAAAAATATAGTATAAAGATAAAAGATGGTACACCTGTATAGGGCACTTAACCACGACTGGAGATTGCAGGACTGGAAGTTGCTCTGGGTGAGTCAGTGAGTAAGTGGTGAGTGAATATGAAGGCCTAGGGCATCACTATACACTACTGTAGACTTTATAAACACTATATACCTATACTGCACTACATTTGAAAAAAAAAATTTTCTTTCTCCAATAATAAATTACGCTTAGCTTACTTTAATGTTTTTACTTTATAAACTTTTCAATTTTTAAAAACTTTTTGACTCTTTTGTAGTAACACTTAAAACGCAAACACATTGTACAGCTACATAAAAATATTTCCTTAAAATATTTCTATAAATATTTCTATAAAAATATTTCTATAAAATCCTTATTATATAAGCTTTTCTCTATAAAATTTTCTTTTGTTTTACTTTTTAAACTTTTTTAGTTAAAAACTAACACACAACCATACACATTAGCCTAGGACTGATACAGGGTCAGAATCATTAAGACATCACTAGGAAATAGGAATTTTTCAGTTCCTTTATGAGCTTATGGAACTACCATTATATATGCAATCTGTCATTGACTGAAACTTTCGTTATGCAGTGTCTTTCTATAATTGAATACTAAACATTTCCATTTTCTTTTCAAATGACTTGAGCTCTTCATTTCTAAATTTTATTATGTGTTTAATATTAATAATATTTTATGTTTGCAGATATCTTAAATTTCAAATCTACCACCTCTCTTTACCTTGTTAATAATTTTTCAAAGGCCATTTCAAATATAACTTCAACATGAAGCCTTTGTTAATGCCTCTAATAATTATGATCTCTTTCTTCTTTGAATATTTATAGCACTTGAAATGTATTTTTGTTTCAGAACATTTCTTATTCTCTTTAATGTATAGTTATTTATGTATTTTTCCAAACCTACCTGAGGCTAAAATTTACTTAAGGGCAAGGATCACTTTTTTTATCAGTTGCTGAATTCGTATTTGATTCAGTGCAACTTAACGAAAATTACTGGTTACAATATATGATCCAATATTAGAAAGCTATCTTAATGATTTCCAAAGAATAAATAAGTAAGACATGCTCTCTGCTTATAAAAAGTGCCAATCTTGGAAATAAAATTAAAATACTTGAAATAGAAACTAATTCACCAAAAGGATGAATGTGGGCTAAAGTAACTACAGATATCTGCATAGAGGAAGAAGTAAAATTTTAAAGAAGAAAAATTTTAGAGAAGAAACAAGAAATTTAATAAATAAAAGGCAAATATTAGGAGATATATTGTAGTGTAGATGAATGGGCTCTGCCATTTGCTGGTTGATGTGACATTGACATGATTGCATACATTTTGTGGTCTCTGTAAAATGGACATAATTATGCTTGTGTTAGTAATTGTGAGAAGAAAGAGATTTCTGAAGCATCCTCTAAAGTCTAAGATTCTACACAAACATAAGATATTGTTTTTAAATACACAGAGGACGTGGGTGCAGGAATAGGAGGAAATGGCAATGGGTGGGAAGGGAAAGGTCATACTGAAAGCTCTTGAAGTCAAACAGAGCAGCTTGGATTTGATGAAAGAGTAAGCAGAATGTGTGAGTATCTTTAATATGCGGAATGACATTATAGGAACAGTATTAAGATGAATAATCAAGAAGTAATTAGAAGGCACTGATGATGGAGAGACCAGAATCAAGGAAACGAAGCTAGTAGGAATGTAGGCAAGAGATGACTGAAGCCTGCCTAGGACAATGGTACACAGAATGCAGAAGAAAGAGAAGACCCAAGAGTCATCCTAATGGAATACTGAATAGAACTTGATGAATGAATAGGAATACAATGGAAACAGGCTAAAGATTCATGAAACTGAGAACAAAGGAAAATTGATGGAGGCATAAGCAATGGGTAAGTGAAAAGGGAAATTAATGTAATGTCTTATGTTGGATGCAAAGTTGGAAAAAATGGTCAGTGTCAGAAATTTGGGATCTAACTAAAGTCCTATAGTGTAACCACATAGATTTTAGAGAAACTAGGTAGATTATTATCCAGAAAAGTTGATCAAGCCCTCAACTTTCTGGATGAAAAAAAAATTCATTATCTTGAGCAATAATGCTCTCAGGAAATATTCCTGTCACAGACAGTATTAGACATGGCAATTTTAACTCTTGGAACTTTGTCTTTATTATATTCCTGCCTGATTATTGAGAATAAAAACCCTTACATAGATGAAATCAACTTTTATTTTACAAATCTAAGTAAATTTTGTATTGGCTACCTAGCAATATTACAAATGTAATGAAATGCAAAA
Organism: Avahi laniger; assembly: GCA_963575035.1. Classification (NCBI taxonomy): domain Eukaryota; kingdom Metazoa; phylum Chordata; class Mammalia; order Primates; family Indriidae; genus Avahi; species Avahi laniger. The sequence continues at coordinate 15,796 of CAUYSK010061034.1, forward strand.
TAGATAATCAAAGACTCTACACTTGTCCACAAAGTGTTTAGAAGCTAAAAGACAGGTCCACTGTCCCTCCCAAATGCTATAAATAGACCTTTTAATTTCAGAACAGTCACGTCTGATTCTGAAGTCATCCTGGACAAAGGAAGAATTCACATTTCTTTGAAAACCCAGTGTCTAATGTGAGCCTCAATAACTTGAAAACCTACTAAATTAAAATTCAGTGTTACCTCTGCTTATTGTGCAGTAGCTGGGCTTCTGCCTCAGTTTCTTTGTTTAGCCCTCCTGCTCTGAACTTTACTATTTTGACTATCAATCTAGGTCTTGTTAGATATTTTCCCTTGGACATAAATTTTGTACATAGCCTGGCTTGGCCTGACCATAAATATACTTCAAGTGTATCATGTCACCTGGATTTCTCTTATTATTATTCACTCATCAGATTTAATCATTCTTCTTTCAAAAACACTATTGAGCATTTAATATATTCTATTTTGGCTCACAACTACTTTTACCTGCCTAATTCAAGTCTAAACCTCCTAATAACTCCACATTGAACTTCTTGAAATACCCTAATGGGATTAAGACCTATAGCCATGTCTGTTACTGACCCCTCCACTCCAGTCTAGTTCTTGCTTGTAATGTCTCCTTTTCTCATGGACCCATGCTGCTAAGATTTTAGCAGGCATTGTGGCTGGGTCTGTCCACATCATTTAAGAGACAAGGGATATTTATGTAATCCTTATATACAGATATTAATATAAATCCCAAATGGGGGACTTTCTAAGGAAATTAAAACAGGTATATAGTGACTTACACTGTAACATACACTTTTATCAATTTCCTCTATGAGCTTGCTGGAATGCAGTCACAATTTCATGTTTCTTTGTTTTTCTACCTATCATCTTGTTTCCAACCCCTACATCAATCCCTATTCACCTACCCATTCAACCTTTGTTCACATGGTAAATGCCAACTTCTTTTTCATGACCAAGCTATGGCACAGTGTGTTATCTGTCATTTTCCCCTTTGTTTCTTTCTAGAGTAAATTATTTCTGCCTCTGCAGAAGCATTAACAAAGCATAAATTATAAAGGGGCTGCTTATCCAGATCTTCTCATTTTTCATACCACAATCTTAAATGAAATTGTCTAGATGATCCCACCTTTATACATATCAACCTAAGAGAATACCTATACCACTAAAAAGATCATTTAACTATGAACCCTATGATACAACAAAATACTCAGGGTGACAGTTCCCACTAAGGAATGAAAATTATATACATTCTAGTGCAGCTGTCTTTTTTATAGAGTGTCTTTTTTTTCCTTTGGGTAGATGCCCAGGAATAGGATTTCTGGATCAAATGGTAATTCTACTTCTAGCTCTTTGAGATATCTCCATATTGCTTTCCACAGATGTTGTACTCGTTTGCAGTCCGACCAGCAGTGTTATGAGTGTTCCTATCTCTCCGCATCCACACCAACATTTATTGTTTTGGGACTTTTGGATAAAAGCTATTCTCATTGAAGTTAAGTGATATCTCATTGTGGTTTTGATTTGCATTTCCCTGATGATTAGAGATGTTGAGCATTTTTTCATATGTTTGTTGGCTGTTAGTCTATCTTCTTTTGAAGAGCTTCTGTTCATGTCCTTTGCTCAATTTTTAATGAGGTTGTTTGATTTTTCTTGCTGATTTTCCTGAGTTCTATATAGATTCTAGTTATCAGCCCTTTATCAGACATGTATCATGCAAATATTTTCTCCAATTTTGTAGGTTGATGGTGTTCTACTCAATTACAAAAAAACAATGGTAATCTAGCACCTCTTGTATTATCCTGGATAGAACTGCAGCCCATTCTACTAAGTGAAGTATCACAAGAATAGAAAAACAAGCACCGCATGTACTCACCATCAAATTGGTATTAACTGATCAACACTTATATGCACATATAGTAGTAACATTCATCGGGTGTTGAGCAGGTGAGAGGCGGAATGAAGGGATGGGTATATTCATATTTAATGGGTATGGTGTGCATCATCTGGGGGATGGTCACGCTTGAAGCTCAGACTCGGGTGAGATAAAGGCAATATATGTAACCTAAACATGTGTACTCCCCATATTATGCTGAAATAAAAATTTAAAAAAGAGAAAATTATATACATATTACTTAGTATAATTATATAAAATCTTATTTTTTGAAAAAGCTCTGCATGCAGTTGGGCTATGACACAAATTCTGTTAATCTTCACTAAGGAATGGTGGAAACCTTTATCCTAATATGGCACCTGTCCAGCTGGAATGCCTATTTTTGGGTTGTCAACATTATGCTGATCCTCTTCTGTGGATCCCATACAATTCTTATCTTTAAAAGTCTGTTCACAGATGTTATTTTCTTATCACAGAATCTCTATCTTCAATACTCACTTTTCAGATTGCTGAATTTTTATCATAAATATCTAATCTGGGGCAGGGACAAGTTGCTCATTTACCAAACCCATCTCATCTTTCTTGTGAGCACATATTATTGTATTTCCACTGAAATGCATATAGGAGCTACACCCATGAAAATCTTCACAAGTGATTCTTCATCCTCTTTTTCTATTTACTAGCTGAAAAGGAGAAGACCCTGAGGACCACCTTGTGAGCAATGTGTTAAAGATGGTAAACTCACAATAATAAAGGGGCCTGGGTTTCTATATCACTGTTGGAGAAGGGATAGCTGCCTGTCCAGAACATTTGTTTAGGCATCACAGAAAAGAAAGATAATAATACACTGAAATTTGGGGTTGTATGTATTATAGCATCTAGTATTTTTTAAAACTTGACATGTAATTTATTTACAACATAAAAAGCAGGATTATGGGTAGATATACATGTAAACATTAATATATACAAAAATGCTAACAATGTGGGAAGATTAAAATTCATACACTTTGTTTAATGATTCCATGGAGTTGCTTTTCTAACTTTCCCTGTCATATTCTCTATGTTTAAATGTTCAAAGGGAAAATCATACATGAAAGCACTCAGTATTATGGATATAAACTTGTGTAATAAATCATTGATAGATGGATAGTGAAGTAACTTTCAGTTCTCATTTCAAACTGTCAGAGCTAGGATTAAAAACTTCTTGTCATGACTTCACATAACAAATAAATATAGCATTCTCTCATTTTCTACACATCAATCTGCTTTCAGGTTGGATGCTGGAACTTTCTAGAAAGGCAGAATGTACAGATGTGTCTCTAAGACCTATTCTTCTTGTCTTGGTTCAGTTACAGTTCATGTATTGTCCAGACTGCCCAGGAAGTGGTGATCATAGAGAGGATGTCATGTCTATCATGAAAATGCTTTGGTTCATCAGGATTCAAGGATATCCATGGCCTGTGCTCATGGTGCCTCAAGGGGCAGTATGGAGCTTTGAAATAATCACTTAGGCCATCAAGTAAGTACCTTAAAGCAAGTAGGACAGAAGGTAAGTGCTGCTCACAGGACCCAGTCAAAATATTGCCTTTGAGTTTCCAAGTGGTTGGTAATTCTTGCATTTGCTTTGCTCCCAAACATAATGTATTCGTTGTTCGCTCTCCTTTGTATCGCACTGATTCTGCATCCAAGGAAAGGAAGGTTGAATGGGCATGGTGAGAATGACATCTTCCTCCACCTAAAGCTAATGCCCTGGTGGGCTTTCCAGCATTTCGAGCAGAGCCTGAAATTCTTCCTCACCGAAAAGTGATTTGGGTGCTGGAGGGTCCTCCTTCTTTGGATCCAGATTCAGAAAAAGTCATGCTTTTCTCTGAAACTCTGTGGTTGACAGATATTCTTCTAAAAGACTTGAAGTTTCTGCAGAATGCTGGTGCGATTGATCAAGCAGATGAGTTGGCTCCTTAGTTGGTAGCACCTGCTGTTGCCACTGATATGTCTCAATATGTGCAGACTGCTGAGTGGCTCTTCCTGAGATTCCCATTTGACCATCACACCCTAGGGCTCCTCACCCCACCATTGCGTATAATGGGATGCGTCTTGCTGACCCAGATCCCGCAATTATTGCTAAGGATTATCAAGTTGCAGCTGAGTAGAGTCCTTAAAGGGTAGCGGGCCAGCATGCTCACTGTTCTTGTCATCCTGGAATTTTCTTGGTATGGAGGTCAGAATGGAGTCTATGTGAGAGCTCCCCTCCCAGATCATGTGATTTTTGTTCTTAGTTTTGTTAATGTGGCATATCACATTTATTGATTTATATATATTGAACATTTCTTATATCCCTGACTTAATTCCCCCTTGATCATAGTGAATGATCTTTTTAATGTTTTGTTGAATCTGGTTTGCTAGCATTTTGTTGAAAATTATTGCATCTATGTTCATCAAGAATATTGGTCTGTAGTTTTCTTAACTTGTAGTGTCCTTGTCTGGCTTTGGTCTTAGGGTGATGCTGGCCTCATAAAATGAGTTTGAAAGTATTTCTTACTCTCCAGTTTTTTGAGAATGATTGGTCTCGGTTCTTTAAATATTTAGTAGAATTCAGCAGTAAAGAGATCAGATCCTGGGCTTTTCTCTGATAAGAGACTTTTCATTACTTGTTCAATATCCTTACTTGCTATTGGTCTGGTCAGATTTTCTTTTTTTTTTTTTTTTTTTTTTAATTTTTTTAATTTATTTCAGCATATTATGGGGGTACAGATGTTTCTGTTACATATGTTGCCCTTGCCCCCACCTCCCTCCCTAAGTCCGAGTTTCAAATATGTCCATCATTTGGGTG
>CAUYSK010061035.1:0-117960 GCA_963575035.1 Avahi laniger
TGATATGGACAACTAAAAATATATACATAGAAAAAATTAGCCGGGCATGGTGGCGCATGCCTGTAGTCCCAGCTACTCGGGAGGCTGAGGCAGGAGGATCGCTTGAGCCCAGGAGTTTGAGGTTGCTGTGAGCTAGGCTGACGCCATGGCATTCCAGCCCAGGCAACAGAGCCAGACTCTGTCTCAAAAAAAAAAAAAAAAAAAAATGCTAATCTGTGTAGGTAGAAGATGAGAGTTTGATGAGATAAAGTTTATAACAGCTACAAAGGAAGCTTAGTCAATGAGAACAATTCATAGACTATGCAAAGTGTCTGTTAAGTAGCACTTTGGTTTGGCAAATCCATGAGATTTTTATCTTGAATTTTTACCAGACCTCATTCAGCAGGAGCTGGTTCCCTGGAAACTGGCATTTTTTAAAAAAATCTGTGTCATGTCCATCTCTCAGGATCTACAATGGTAGTTTCAAACCATATGAGCTGCCTTCCTGAACAGTGGCACTGACTGTCTCCAAAAGTGGGTTAATGGATACAAGTCTAGGGATAAAGGAAAAAAAATTATTTAAAATGTCTAAAACAAACTTATAAATTGTTTATTTCTTGAATTTTGCAATTAATATTTTTGGACTGTGAATGCCCGTAAAACTGTGGAAAACCAAACCGCTGTTAAGGGGGGACTACTGTACACCAAGGTAATATTTATTTTGCCAAAGTCATAGAGAATAAATAAATTTTGTATATAATGTGCTAACAAGTGAATTGGGAAAGTTAATTGAATCAGACTTTGCTATTCCATGAGAAAAACATAGTCCCTCTGGGCTGAAAGGAACTCTGAGGTCACCTTGTTCAGCCGCCCATGCTTATGCTTGAATCAAGCTGCAGAGGTCACAATCATCAGTGTTGACAAGACTTCTACGTGACAAAGTTTACAGAATTACTGTAACAACATTCACCAAAATTATAGTTAGAAATTTGACTTCTGTTAGATATATTAAGATCCTTTAGATGCACAATCCCTATCCAACCCTTATCGGAGAAATATAATTAAAAACAAAATCTTCTCCCAGCCCAGAAATCCTCTCCACAAAGGAAATAGGGAAAAAAACCACACTTTTATTATTGAATAAGCATTAAACCAGAATATGATGTGCACCGCAGGCAATCCACCACAAAGATAAAAAGAAATTTCACCCTTTTTTATAGCCAAGCAGATAACAATCCATTACATACAAGTTTTCAAGATAAATAATAACTAGTCCTCAAGTAATAGGACCTGACTGCACCATGTGTCAAACATAGTTTATCTTAACTTTACCAGGTAGTTGAGGTGACCATCTGTGTTAGTCAATTGGCTTTATTCAGAAGAAAAAGAAACTTCTCATATCTTTATGAAGGGGATAGTTTGCAACTTGGAGCAAGGCACCCAAGAAGTGAGGCTCCTATTTTGGCCCAGAAACTGAGAGGCAGAGACAATTCTCCTTGATGTTCACATTTCTAAGACATGGTTTCCAGGTCCTTGATAAAGACATTCCTGGGTCATAAAGCTGACAAAACACTTCTGTAGTCTTCCAAAAGTTGTATATACATTTCCAAAGAGAGGAGAATGCACTTGCAATTGCTACTTTTCTAAAGTAAATGATCTGATAAATAAAGGGGGAGGGAAATCATATTAAGTCTCTTGTTTTTAAATTTGCATCTGTCCCTACACCCTTCAGTTGCCTACTTTTCCCACTCCTGCTCCAGGTCAGCCTGGCTCTCCACCTGCTGATCTTCCAGTAATTCTTTCTAGAGTGTCTGCTGTTACTTAAAATCCCCGGATGAGTCAGAGGAAGGTCCATAATCCCTCCACAATTGTTACCAAAATGTGTTTCTAAATAAGCTTTTTTAAAAAACGGATAAAGGATTCATTGATTTCAGTATTTTTTCATTTTGTGTCGCCAAGAATTCCCTCTACCTGTGTAAACATCTGCTAGAATTCTCTGCCCACTTTCTGATATGTTTCTGATAATATCACCTTCCTCATATCTTTCCAAAAGGGAGGATCCTCATTTTCCCTACACCACATTTATCCGGTCCAGCATTCTCCTGATTCCTGTTGCAAATTTTCAGCTCATTCTTCTGAAAACTCCCTTTAGGAACTCACCCTCCGCTGGTCTAGGAAATCTAGTGATGTATGCCACCTTTTTCAACCATTTTCTTCACCATTCACTAATACCCATAATGGTAAGTAACAAAAAATGGCTCTAATGATGAACTAGTCACACCTATAGTTCATAATTCCTTGTCTTCTGCACCAGGGGCTTTCAGTTCTTTCCATTTCTCTAACTACTCAGATGGCCACACTCTGGATCTTGATTTCTACCTCCAGAAAATTCACCAGGTGTATTTCACTCTCTTATCACATCCCTTTAACATTCTATCCTTTTTATTTCCTTTGCTCTTGACTTCATCCTCCAGAATCTCTCCCAAATATCCATTGAGTTTTGTGCCTTTAGCTTCTCTGCTCTATTGATGCTGTTGCCAAATTTCCTTTACTTTTACCTCTATCTATTCTGCTTAAGACAACTTTACTGAGTCCTCATTTTCTGTAAGAGAAATTTTTAGTTGTTTAACATGACCTTTTGCATCTTAGCTGTGGCTACTTTTTCCAAATTCATTTCCACCCACTTCACCTGTCCTCAATTTATACCAGAATGCTTGTTCAAATATACCAGTCACTTTGATTTCCCATATGCCTTTATTTATTATTTCCATATGAATAAAACATTCTTTTCATTTTAAAATCTCTTTTACATGATTTTTCCCCTTTTCTTTCAATATCCTCTGCCATTGATCTGGTCAGGTCAGTGGTACTTGCTCTGGATCGTCATATCTTCCACCTGTTCTATTTTTCTCTATTCTCTTCCTATTCCAAAGTAACCTTCCAAACACCTCACTTAGAATACATGAAATATTGCTTAAAATTTATTGTTGTCATTTTACAAATAATATCATCCTCTGAAATCTAATGAATGCCCACCTATTTAGCAGCAATATTCATTTTATTTACATACATCTTTGTCAGTTAGTTTATTCATTGATTTAAAAACATAACTCTCTCACTTCTAATTTACTCATAATCCCTTATTTCATATGCTTCATATTTCCAATTCCAAAAGATAATTCAAAGGTTGATTTATCTCATATCCTTCTTTAAGCCTTTTTTGACCACTGTAACATAATGTGATTCATCTTTTTTGCAATTTACAATTTGGTAAGTCTTATTCCCCATACTTTGTTTTGGTGCTGTTTTGTATATGTCATTACCACTTCATGAGGAATAAAGCCCACATATCATGAGATGTGTAGTTTATTATGGGTGTTTAAATTGGTCATTGCTTTCTGTTTATTCTGTTGTTTTACATTGTTAACTATACGAAGTAAAGATTTGCATTGTTGTTTTACATTGTTAACTATGAGAAAGAAAGATGTGCATGGCTTATTGAGGGAGGTCAGTTGGAAAAACCTTCCATCTAGTAAGCATCAGAGCTGCCAGTCAGGCTCTGACAAGAAAAGCTTCTGATGGGAGGTACAGAGAAAAATGGCAGTCTTAATCGGCCTTCTGAAAATAACATTACCTTTTGCAAAGTAAAACTATTATAATTTTGACCTGAACATACAAGTTTTAATTTATAGGTTACAATACTACTTTACTTATGGGATGTTCACTGAGTAAATATGGCCTCTTGGACTTTAATCATTGTTTTAGCAAGTCATGAAACTCAGTGGTTAATATCATTATATAGTCATGCTATTTATTTTATTCTCATTTGGTCTTCTGATTTTTCTCAGAAATTCAAACATTTGACTCATTACTTCATAAAATTTCTACATTTTCCACTCATTTCCAAAGCACCCCAGTTTCTTGATTCATAACCCAATGACTCCATTCCTCTGACTTCCTTCCTGCCTCAAAGGAAGAATCATTCCTTTCCTTCCCTAAGCTAATTTGTACTTTGGTTCCACTTCTTATTGGTCTCTTCCCAAACCTTAGGTCTTCAGCAGATAAAATTCTCACTTGGCATCATGTTCTCCCTTTTCTATATTGAAGCAAACATGAAAACCAACAAAATTCTTGAAGTATTTTTACTTTAATTTCTATATATTTCTCTACCAAAAGCTTCAGAAAAGAAGTGAGTACTAGACCTCAAACTTGACACAAGTTGTGTGTCTTGACATTGTGACTGACTGTTGTGTGACATTAAACAGGCCCGGGTGAGCCAACTGGGTTTCGGTTTTCTCATTTTTTAAAAGTATTATTAGAGACGAGGTCTTGCTCTGTCATCCAGGATGGAGTGCAGTGGCATGATCATAGCTCACTGCAGCCTCAAACTCCTGGGCTCAAGTGATCTTGCAAGCCTCCAGAGTAGCTGGGACTATAGGCATGAGCCACTGTTGTGGCCAGCCCTATTTTCCTCCTTTAAACATGAAATTATTCTTATCTTGCAGAATGTATAAACTGGAAAAAAGAAGAAGAAGAAGAAGTAATACCTATTCAATGTTTATCTCTTTTCCAATGAATCTAAAATATTTCTGGTAAAATCTCTTTAAGTCTAGTCTTGCATGTTCAATAATCTGCTTGTCATGGCTGCAGAATTGCCTTTTCTCTCCATTTCATTCAAAGGTACACTATTCTTAGCCATTTCAGAATTACGTTCTTTTACCTTTTCTCTATTATGCAGTGAGTCACTAGGTCTAAGTGATTCTCCCTTTCTCTTTTCAGACAGTATTTGACTTTTGACTAAGTTATGACAGTTTCTAAATGTTTTTTTCTCCTCTTTCTAATCAGCCCCTCTTTCAATCCATCTCTGTTGCTAGTCATTGTTTGTAAACTACATAAATCTCTCCATCAAAATCCTCTAATTGTTTCCCAATGGCTACAAAATTAAACAAATATGTATCATTCCTTCAATATGGTCTGATATTCAAGACCGTATTCTGCTATTAACTTTTTAACTACAGCCAAATTGAACTATTTACCCTCCTTTGGCTATACGCCTTGCCTGTCAGCCCTTATCTTCCTCTGGAATTTCATCTCGTCCATCCTTCCTGTGGAAACTCAACTGCATTCTCATTTAAATATCCTCTTCTCTTTAGCCTGAACACACTGATACTGTGTTTTATCTCTTTAGTAGTCTACCTCATAAGACAATATCACTGGGTTAAATATTAAATACCCCATGCCCACCCACACACTTATACAAATAAATATATTAGAAGAAAAATTAGTTCTATATACTTAGTATCTTTCAGAGTAGACAGTATTTTCTAATAGATAAATGTCAAAAATAAGCATAAGATCTACTGCTCAATGGAAGTAGAGATATAGATACAGGCATAGAGATATAGGCATAGGGACAGGCACAGACATAAATTTGCCAGTTAACTAATATTAATCTCTATAAATATAATACATTCTCTTAAACAAACATAAGGCTTTATAATGATTTGTCTCTGAAAGCCCAAATTTCAGAAATTCTCCTGGTCGAGATATAGATTATAAGTTATTTAAGTGAAAAGATATTTTATAGATGATTTTATCCAATGTATTCATTTTTAGATGAAAAAACAGATACCCAGAAGTATTAAGGAACTTTTTAGTTAGCTTCTCTATATTTCTGCTCAGTTAAGCATTTCCATTTGTTCTGTGCCTAAACCTTTTTAGTATAGGACCTGTTAATTAGGTATTTAGGACTTATTCCTCAAATTAGAATGTTCTCTATCTAATTGGGAGATGAACAGAAAATTGTTTCCTCTTTACTTATCAGCTACCACTAAACAAACTTTTTTTTTCCCCTGATTTCCTTCCTGCTTTTCTCATGGCCAATCAGGATACTTTGGGGGGTGATAAAATAAATAGAATGAATCACGAAGTCCTCCCTTCCCTTCAGCTATCAGTAAGTCAGTCCAGGAATATTTTAGCTATTTTTTCTTGAAATAATTCCCAATCTACACATTAATTTTTAAGACAAATAATGTAATTCCCTATAAATGGCTAAAACTGGTTTTTGCATCTTCCAATGGAAAAGAATGATGTGGAACCAAGCTAGGACTTTTGTAGAGTAGATACAGGGGGAAATGTATTGGGGTGGCACAGAGTCCTGCCTTCTAGGTGGCCACAGTTCCCAGCATGAGAATCGCCCAGATACGTAGGAAAGATAGATTTGCAAGATGAGCTAAAGACTTTCAGAAGAAGCCCTGCTACGGTTTGAATGTCCATCCCCTCCAAAACTCATGTTGAAATTTAATTGCCATTTTAGCAATATTAAGAAATGAGACGTTTAAAAGGTGATGAAATCACGAGGGTTCCACCTTTCTGGGTGGATTCCTGCCATTTGGAAAGGGTGAGTTCTGTCCCCTCTTGCCCAATCTCTCTGTGCTTCTGCCTTCCACCCTGTGATAACTAGACAGGAAGGCCTTTAGCAGACGCGGACACCTTGATAATGGATTTCCCAGCCTCCAGAATTATGGGTCAATAACTTTCTGTTCATTATAAAGTACTCAGTTGTGTAATTCTGCTAGAGCAGCACAAAATGGACTAATGCAAGCCCCCTGATTGAAAAGGACCAAAAGAAACCAGGAGAGAGAGGGTCAGAATTTAAATGCACCAGAGGGGGGCAGTGTGCAGGGGCACTTTCTCCAAGAAAAGAAATAATGGTCTATGTTACAAGAATCTGGAAGAAATAAAACCTAGTAAAGTTGGTTGACTAGAAGTTGCAGAATAGATGACAACGTAAACTAGAACACTGGGAATGGAGCTAGCCACTTTTTTCTTGTCAGTGGGGCCAGAACACAAAATGTTTCCTTTTATTTGGGTATCCAGAAACTGATCCAAAAAAATGGACAGCTGCATCCTGGTAGGAATAGGCAGAGTCCAAGGGAAATCACATTCATTCTCTCAGGTCCATTAGGAAGTCACTGTAATACCTCAAAATCATAGAAAATAACTTGAAAATTATTAATATATAGAATATGGCCAGTCAAGTCCTTAATGTATAAAATATATCATTAAAACAACAGTTAAATAAGTGAGAATACATGTGCAGATATTTGAAATCCTTAAAGTCAAAATCAAAATGTAAAAATAAGTTATTATAAGTGATCTTTAATATTACTATATACTCTATCATAGGTATTTAGCCTTTATTGTCTATTTTAATAACTTTATTGGTTAATATAATTTTAATTATTATTTATAAAGGAAGTATTTCTTTAATGTGGTTTATTAAAAATCCTATATGAAAATGTGGCCTGAAGATAGCTAACAAAATATCTGGGGCAACTCGTTTATGATAGCAGCAAAACTAAGGAATTTTAATAAGAATGATAACTAGATTCATCATTTCCAGAGGTAAAACTCATTACAATGAGTTTGTTATTTATTTATGTACTTCAGTGCCAGGAATGCTATCTCCCAAATATTAGTCATTTAATACATATTTCTGATTAATTTAATTATAAATTTTATCTTATTGTATTAGAATATTGGGGTTATTATAGGGTTTGTGGATCAGACAGACGGGGGTTTGAATGCCAAATGCATACCATCTAGATGGCACTGGGAATACTAGCTAAATTTCCTACGATGCCAGTTTGTCATCTATACAGGAAAATACTAAGCACTATTTTATTTGGTTGTTTTGAGGATTTGATGATATAAAGTGTGCCAATGTTAACTTATTTTCTGACATGGAATTCTGTAATGTTATTCTCTTTGAGTTGAAGAGATTAAATGACGAAAGCACAAATATCTATTTCATCATCGCAATCAACAGCTTCTAAAAACATTTACTAAATACTTATTAGATTGTGACGCTATATGGAATTGCAAAATCTAAGCTGCTTTTTACTGTTTGGGTGGTAATTTTCTTTAAAACCTTCCCTGGGTTAAAAAACAAAAGGGCTTTTCTGACAGGACATCCTCATCAAGGGAAAAGATTGAATGTCTCATCAGGCAGTACACCCCTGACTGTTTTAAGTACAAGTCCTCCTGGAGAACTCTTAGTTTTGCTCACTGAACCACAAAATTAAAGTACCATGGAAGAAATCCAGAATAGCGACAATGCCAAAATATGTACCACACAATACCAAAGGCTTCAAAATTTCTGTATTTACAAAAAGTTTTAACAGATGAAGTAAATGAAAGTTTTATGGTCTAAGAAAGGAAACATAATTTAACTAGCACTTTTCTACTGTTCTCTGCCTTTTAATAAGTGCAGAGGGAATTTGCACTTACTGAAGTATATCAGTGAAATGATAATTTGTCTCTGAATAGAGTACTTTTATCCCATTAATTTCTGCCATTATGGTGAGAGATAAGATGTAAGGCAATGACTAACTGAAAATTAAGGTCCAAAAAGAGGTAAAGAAACAAAAGAATAGCTTATGACACATTATACAATATGTATGTTGAAATGAGTTTTATACAACCATTTATTAAAATCACTTAGTGTCAGTTATATGCATTTAATTGTGTTTGATTTATCTTTATAGTTATTACAAATCAGTCCCTTTAAAAGTCACATTTTATTATTTTTTCATAAAGAACATAAGCGATCTAGAGCAGATATAATAAAGACAAAAACAAACAGGTTAAAAGATTAAAAGCATAAGTAAAACTAACTTTAATAACTTTGAATTGGCTATACTGGATAATTATCTCTTAAAATTATAGCAATTCCTATGTATTGTAGATTTGGTGCCAAAGAACAAAATTGATTCTCTTTGAAAAACAATAATGACAAAAGAGAATGTTACAATTTAGAAATTAGAATACTAATTTGGACAAATGCTATTTTGAAGTTCAAAAAAATTTGGTAAAGATAAATTTGTAGTAAGTTGCTAATCAGGAAAATTAGGTAGATTTTTAAAATCTATTATAAAACATTCAGACATACAAAAAGCATAAAATAATGCAAGTACACACATATGCACTACCCATCTTAAGAAATAAACATAACCAATAAAGTTAAAACCCTGTTTACCTTGCCAAACACATTTTCTTCTATTCTACACACAGTTTTCCACTATCATTAATTTTCATTTATTTGTCATTTTCCTGGTTTTCTTTATTATATGAATATGCACAGTTATTTCTTCATAGTTTTTGCCATATTCTATCTTCTTTTCTAGCTTTGTATGGGAAATATTTGGCTTGTTAATGTTCAGCTTTTCTTCTTTCCTCATAAAAACTTTTAAAGCAATACATTTTTCTCTACTTATTATTTTAGATTCTTCCTTAAAGTTTTGATATCTAATTCTTCACTGTCATTCAGTCTCAAATATGTTCCCTTTTACATTACAATTTATTTAATCAGTATATTATTTAGAAAACATTTACTTTAAGTTTTCTTCTAAAATTAATTCTATTTTTTTATTGTGTTATAGTATGATGCTATTTTAGATTAAAGCAAATCTTTGAAATTTGTTGAGACTCTATTTATGGCCAAGTACATGGTCAATTTTTGTAAATGTTCCATGAGTGAATGTGAAGAATGTGGCCAATGACTTCTAAGAAAAAGTGTTAGTATCTATAAACAGCCAATTTCTCTTAAAACAATTTGCAGTATGTTGGAATTTCACTTCCAATAATTGTACTGACATATACCCAAAAGCACTTATAAGGATAAATGTGCAAGGCTATTAATATCAGTCTTTTTGGAAAAAAAGAGGAGAGAAAGAAGGAAAGGAAAGGAAAGTCAAGGAAAGGAAAGGTCTGAATGTTTACCATATACTAGCTACCTCTGCACTGTGGGCTTGGTAGTGGGTTAAGGGGAACTTCACTGCTTTATATAGTATTACATTGTTCATTCCTATCCCACTTCAACAAAAGGCGTGGGGTAAAGTAAAGGAATTGAGTGGTAGAATCATGAGAGATAAAATTATGCCCCATAATTTCCTTTTCTTTTTTTTAGGCTAGTCAAGTGAAGCAGTGGGAGTGGAGAAGGAACAAAGGAAGCTGTAACTGGTTGTGATCAATTAGTTGTTATGCCTCATAACTTCCATTCACATTTCCTCTTGTCCTCCAACAATCATATATTGTTTGTTCAACAGAGAAGAATATGGAAAGCCATTTCTGTAATCCAGGCTACAGAACTGAGGTTCTGAATGACTTCAGTAAAATAAGAGGGATCATTTGCAGAGGGATTCAAGAAATGAGTTGGAGACAGAATCAACATGTCAAGGTGGCCGATAGAATGTAAACAATGAGCTTAGGAAAGAACTAAGAAAGTGCTCAAGTTATAGAGATGGACAATAGAGTGGATTATGCTACCATTTACTGAGCTAAGAAAAACAAGAGGAAGTGCAGTCTTTAGAGGAAAGAAGGTCCTTGTGAATGATGAGTTTACCTGTAATATTCAGGTAGAAAAGCCTAGTAGATTGCTGACTGTAAATGTTAGGAATTAAGATTTATATATATATATAAATCTGCACATACTTCATTGTTGACATCATGGGATTAAATAACATTTTCAGTATAAAAAATTTATATTTCGTTTTGTTCTCCCACCGTCAGCAGTTTCAGCCCTGATATCAGCCATTGCTAAAATCATTGATGTATTAGCAATTATCTCAGCCTCAGTGTCTGTTTATGCCAAGGTACTTAATTTTCATTAAACCATTGATACTTTTCTAACTGATTAGAAATAAGCCAAGGGATGGTTGGCAGGGTATAAAGTCACAGAAAGGGCCTAGCTACTAGTATATCAGATATATAGGCTGATGCAATTTTCTAAACAGCTTTATTAAGGTGTACCTGACAGAATAAACAGCACATATTTCGAATGTACAGTTTGATGAGTTTTGATAAATGTTTACACCATTAAGTCATTACTACAATTAAGATAAGGAACATATCTGTCACCCACCCAAATTTCCTTGCACATTTTGAAATCCCTATTCTTGACCTTTCCTACACATATACACACTCACTCTCTGTCTTAGGCAACCAGTGACCTGCTTTTTCATTTAACTGCTGTAGAAGCAACTAGGGGTTATTGTGGTCATACAAAATCTGGAAGTTGAAGTTTCTGGCTTTGGCCTGGTTGTTCCAAAGTGTTGGGCTGAGCATCTTTGCAATTGTTTTAGACTTTTTCTTGTGTTTGAAAGACAGCTTTCTTTACTCTAGAGAGCTGGGAGAGGAAGAGTTAAAGGCCAAGAAGCTGACAAACCCTTTTTTCCAGATAAGTGCAAGCTTCTTTTTTGTACCAAGACAAGCTGAGAGACAAGCTTATTTGGACTTCAAGAATGGCGCCTAACTGTACCTTTCAAACTGTGAATTGAGACTGTTTGTGACTTAGCATTCTTAAAATATCCATTAAATCATAAGATCTACGTGAATTTTTCACTTTCTGTTTTTAAAAGTAGTGGAACCACACAGAGGATTTGAAGTGACATTAAAGCACAGAATGAAATGGCTTTATGTTTATTACCACTAGACATGCTTGTTCAACGTAATGGTTACACTACAGAGCAGGGAAAGTCAGTGAGTTACAATTACATGTGTCAACCTAAAGGAATCTTGTGGACAAGAAAATTTCACATGCAAAAAATAGGAAGAATGAAGAATTTGTATGGTATACATTAGGAGCATTTCTAAAATATTTAAAAATATCCCAAACTATAAAACATTTTGCTTTGGTATATGTATATATGTGGGAAAATTAAAAAACAATAAATAGGAATCATAAACATTAAATTTGGGATAAAGCTTATATGGGTGGGTGAGATATATCAAGAGAAAAACATGAGGATTTTTACATTTCACATAATTCTTATTTCCTAAACTGAGGAGCGGGTATATGGGTACTCACAGAATTATTCTTTTTATCTTTTTGAATATTTTATAAGTTTTCTGTAAGAGCAGAACATAAGTTTCCAGATTGAAAAAACTGAGAGATTACTTTTTTTTTTTAATGAACTGAGAAAAGATTTCTATTTAAGGGGGGAAATTAAAAATGGTTACATGGAAAAATTAGAAAATGGGGAAGCTGAGGTAATTGTAAATCTTAGGAAGAAAAAAATCATAAAGGCAGGAAATGTAATTCTATACATATCATGGCTCATCTGGGAGTAACGTTTAAATACTAATAATAACAATGTAAATAGTGGATACTGATTTAATCAAAAATATGATAAAATTATATTTTTAAAATTTTTTATTTCAGCATATTACAGGGGTACAAATGTTTAGGTTACATATATTGCCTTTGGCCCACCCAAGTCAGAGCTTACAGATAGTGCGGACCACACCCATTAGGTGTGAATATACTCATACCCTCCTTCCCTCTCCCACCAGCCTGACACCTGATGAATGTTACTACTATATATGCACATAAATGTTGACCAGTTAATACCAATTTGATGGTGAGTACATGTGGTGTTTGTTGAAGGAAGAAGGATAAAATTACATTTGAAAGATAAATGGAGGAAGAGTGAATGAGAACGGAAGTGTAAGAGAAGTATATCCTCATCTTCCATAATTGGAGGCCAATGGAAAATATAGAAAGTGGAAAACATCATGATGTAGCTTTGTAAACATGTTACTTTAGAATTACGGGGCAAATATCTAAATACTGTACATAGCTAAGAAGCTAGGTAAGAGAGAGGAAAACCTTTGCTGATATGGGGTAGGGTGGGTGGCAGAGGGGGAGGGCACCGCTTCCTTTTATCAAAGGCTTAAAGAAATCACTAGACATTTCAAATTATTAATATATAACTTAAAAAAAACTAAAAAATTCAATTGAACCTTGTACATTTTGCTTAAATTAAACATAATATACCACGTTTCTCAACTCTTTACTACTGTGTAAATAGTCTAGGGTTCACTCAAATAATTATTTAGGCATACTGTATATGCCTTCTATATGTCTGTCTTGTGAATAATTAACAATGCTGTTCCCTGGATCAAGAATCAGAATTTACAGACTAAACCTAGGCTCAGAAGCAGTAGAATGTTTGATTCTATCCTCACTGATTCTACATTGTATCGTGCTGCCTCAATTTAAGCAGAACATTAAAGCTACAGTGACAATCTCCAGAAAAATGTATCCACTTAGTACATTTACTGCTAGCTTTGCCAAAGACTGATTAAAATGACTGTAGCGTCTTTCTGTTAGTGAGGGCTTCTGATTGCAGGGACTTGCCACCAGCTGTACCCAAGAGCAAGAGAGCCAGTGGCCAGCTCAGCAGGAACCCTGAGCCCACTGATAAGTGCTCCACTGCAATCTCAGCACCTCCTTCCCTTCCTTCCTCAGCATATAGAAGTTGGCAGAATGAGAATGTGATATCCAACTGTTAACATACACTACAGTGAAGCATTTGCTGAAAATTATTTGGTATCCTAGGGTCCTAGGGCTCCACTTTCACATCACATTTGATGGGGCAAAAAAAAAAAAGAAAAAAAATTCTTTGATATTTTAACAGTTGTATGCCACATTTTAGAATATTTAATATTAGTTGAGAAATTTCAGATGCCTGAAAACTAGAGAGAAATATGAGAAATTAGGCAAAGAGTTCAAGAAAACACTCATCTTTAAGAATTGACCAATTCTACAACGTAAGCAAGTAGAGTCCCACTAGGCAGGCAATCATTCAGGGTCTCTGAGCATAACATGGCATTCAACCTTCAGATCTTTTTCACCTACTCCCAAAGAAGAAAAGAAAAATGTAGGCTACCCACCTAGTGGTGATATGATGGGAAAAGGGGTGAGGGGCGGGGGCTGGAGAGAAAAAGAGAGCGATTGATTCCAGAAAAGTAGTTGCTAGAGGGAATCAGGTAATGATTTAATTTCAGAAGTCAAATGATTTGTACAAGAGGTAATGAAAATCCACATTGCTTATGTCAGTGTCATGTCATTGTACTGCATGTGCATATTCATGTGGTGGAGCATACCAACCTAGAGCTTGTTAACATATAACCTAAACTATGCAAATAAGCTGCTGACTACTTCCCTTCCACCTTTTTGAAAGTCTACCTGCTAAAGGGTTAATGAGATAAAATTTCAGTACTGTGTTAAATGCATCAGAGGTCTAAAGTTCATGATATTCTCCAGGGAACTGGATACTTGGATATTGAAGCTTTGAGAAGATAAACCTATATTCAATCAACTTTATAAGAATGATCATCTCAACTTCACATTATTTTGTTCAATGTAATATATAATATATGTCCTGTTGGTAAACATTAAGCTAGAGGAACTATCACTTGTTTGCTTTTAAGTATCTGTCAAAATTTCCATTAAAATAAATTTTGTTGTAGGCTAATATTTAACATATGATTTTCAAATTTAAGAATACTACTTTTGCTTAATAGCAGTGATATATAATTTTAAACACAATGGACCACTTATACAGCAGTGGTCCCATAAGATTAAAATACCGTATTTTTACTGTAACTCTTGTATGCTTAGCTATGTTTAGGTATGCAAACACTTACCATTGTGTTACAATTGCCTAGATAGTTAGTACGCTATCATACTGTACAGGTTTCTAGCCTAGGATCAATAGGATATAACATATAGCCTAGGTGTGTAGCAAGCTAGACCATCTAGATTTGTGTAAGTATACTCTGTGATGTTTGCATAATGACAAAATCACCTAAGGATGCATTTCTCCAAAATTATCCACATTGTTAGGTGACATCTGACTGTATATTCAAATTCTCTAACAAAATGTAATTTGCAGATATTTATTTTTACTAAAATTCGGTGTGCTATATTGATAAAAAATTATGACATTATCCAAAGAAAACATTACCTATACTAACAGAATAACTTATTTCAATTAATATCCTGTTGATATCTTTCCAATTTGAAGCTTTAGTGTAGCAAATTGTTGTATAGCCTAAGTTCTAGTTAGCTGCCCAAATCTCTACTCAACTCTTTCAGCCTACTAGAGCATGTTTTATACTAAAAAGTAACATCCAAGTCAATTTATTATCATAGATTGCCATTGTGTATATACAACATGGTTTAAACCACATGAATATCTCCATTGTTTAAATTTCAAGTAAGTAGAAATAACTATCATTTAATGAACTCTTATTTATGTAGAGTTTTTAATACACCAAGATAGCTAATGGTGAAATACACTTGTAAGATCCTACATGGACTCTAAGTAAATATAATTCTTCTTAATAGTTTAAGCCTAAATTCTTTTAACATGATAAAATATACCCATGTCTTTCCAGTGAGCTATACACACATGCATGAACACACATACACACAGAAACCCCCTACTACACAATTTAATTAAATACTTGGCAGCTCTCTGCAGCATCATACCATGGGGAAGAAATCAATGCATACATTCATTCATTTATTCGGAAACTAACTTACTCCACACTAACATTGCCAGTATTTTTGCTAAGTGACATAGTATGTAAAGATAATTAAAACATAGATTTTGCTCTAATGAGGTACAAGGTTTAGTAGGAATAGGCATTTTAGATATTTAGTCTAACCAGGATCACGAGATTTCACACAGGAAGGATCCACTTTCTTTTTCTAGGTACCTCAAGGGAAAGTGAAGAAGAAAGAGAAGCTGGCATGCACTTGGTGTGCTATGTATTTGGATGGCTGTAGAGTGTTGCTATGAAAGTCCATGTCCTGGGAATGTTCTGTTGGTGGCTTTTAACATCCCTTTTGGGGAGAAGGTCAGGTTATTGCTGTTGCCCAGCAACCAATTAATTCAAACATCATTGCAATGAAATTGAACAATTTTTTACTATTTAAAAGTCATTTACTTTTGTACTTTTTGTAACTGTTTTTCAAGTTCTTCACCTGGAATACTTGAGATTATAGCAATTTTCCTTCAGTGTTATTTTCATGTCCTTTCTTCCCCATCAAATGATGAACCTCTAGCACACAGAAGCCGTGTTTTGCACAAATGTGTAGCTCAGGCATATTGCATAGTGCTTAGCACTTGCTATTTGTTATCTTGTTATTTCCATATGTACTGGATACTGTTTGATCACATGATCTTGGCTCATGACCTAGTATGAGTTTTCATATCTGTAGGGCTATTCAACGCTTTGCCTCATGTGTCCAAGTCAGAGTTTGATACTGACGTTTAACAGAGTCCTTCCCAAGTTCTATGCCACAAACTTCCTTTTGCTCATCAGAAGCAGGGGTAGTTAAGCAATATCTTCTTGCTAGCCTACTGCTCCCAGCCTTTCCCAAAAGCATTGTATACCTAGAAGTGCTAAAGAAGCCCTTTCTTCCATTGATTGTAGGCTTTAATATCTACTTTTCCTGAAATAGAGCTAAATTGGCCAAGATGGCCCTCTAAAGTCAGGTAAGTTTCTCTCTTGGCAGTGTGCCTGAAGCTCAGGGGAACAACAGAGTGATTTCTAGAGAGGTCATCAGCACAGCTATTTCACCAAAATCGATTCTGGAAAGAGGTTCAAACTCACGCACTCTGTAAGAGAGTTCTCCTTTTATCAACATAAAGACTGTATTCAAAGCAGTTTAATCGTAACTGAGTTACAGAAAATATTCATTTAGTCAACTTTTGGGAGTTACTCTGAAATATAGACATGCAATACACATGATAAAATTACTTTCAATAGGAAAATAACAAAGATTATTAAATGAAAATAAAGGTGGTGTTAGCTAAATAATGACAACAATATAATGCAATATTATGTTGTCAATTATATTATGAGCACAATATAAAAATATGAAAAATCCTTGGTATAGTAATAAATGAATAAAGCCACAAGAATGCCATCTAATAGAACTATACCTCGAGTTGCTGTTTCTTAATGCTTTCACACTTAGGGATTTGCTAAATGTCTGATTATGGTATAGACATTCTCTCCTGAGCATAACATTTGGTATTTTTCAGGAGTTATGGCTTTTTTGAGGAGCTTCTGGAAGCTGAGGGCTATAAATTCTAGCATAAGAACCCATGTTTTTAAAATATATGTGGAGCTTAATTTTATCTACTCAGAGACATTTGCATGTTAAGAATAGATGGCTAGAGTGTAATTACTTTTTTATTTAAAAATATGAATTAAGGGAGTACAAGTTGTTTTTTGTTACAAGGGTATCTTGTGTAATGTTTAAGTCAGGAATTTTGTTGTGCACATCACAAGAATAGTGTTCATTGCACCTAGTAGGTAAGTTGTTCTCAAATGACTGAATAATGGCCATAGCCTTTAGATACTAAAATATGAACAGAGTGGACAATATGATATATCTGATTCTTTTTTAGACAATAAAGATAGCAGCAAATCCATGAAGAATCACAGAGGAGATTCCCTTGATAGCTCCCACAGAACATAGCAGAATTGCTTCTCCTTAGTCCTAGGAATTCTGATCATACCTTTACGTTGTGCACATATTCCTTAAAGATAAATTGAGCTCAATTTTGGAGGAAAGTTTTCCATAATATTTATTTAGCTCATGGCAGCATCTCTCAGGAGGGTCTCACTAAATGTAAGTGATTAATGAACCTCAAGCCTAACAGTAATCACATGTGGGTCAGCTTTCACTCTGGCAACACTAATTAGTATCAAAACAATCTTTACCTTTCTTGGTATTTGAGCTCTATTTCTTACCAACCCATCACATTTGATTTGAAATATATAGATGCCAAATGCAAATAAATAATCAGATTTTTCAAATATGAATCTTAATAGATTTAATTTTGATGATATAATGATTTCTCAAGTTGAGTGTGACAAAGCACAGTGTCCTGAATTATGCTGATATATGCTGAGTGCAGTTGGAAAGGGCTATTCACTTCCAGTACTTTCTAGAATCACAGAACCCCTGGGATAGTATAGAATTCCTGCCTCCAGGTTAACTTACTACATTTCAGACAAAGCATATTTGTCTTACTATAAGAAATAGCAGGTAAGAGATTCTCAACTATATCTCAACATTAATCTACTTGAGGACCTCGGTCATTCTTTTTCATTTATTCACAATTTTAAGGTAATTTATGCTCTTATAAGTCATTTCTACCACTTGGAAAGTTTTATAATATGTAATACCATGTATCATCATGCATAGTTGTCCTTTTAAAGTAAAAATAAAGGCCTTGTAATGCAATTCGGTGGAGAAAGAATAGTATTTTCAACATATGTTCTAGAATAAATAAATATTCATATGTAAAGCAATGAACTTTTATCAATACCTTATGCAATATTCAACAGTTTACCATAAATGGATTGTAGACCTTGATGTGTCACCTAAAACCATAATATTTCTAGAGTAAAACATAGAAGAAAGTCTATGTCCCTGGGTGAGGCAAATATTTCTTAGAAACATGTGATGAATAAAAGACAATATTGAAATTGGTGTTCAGCAAAATTAAGAACCTCTACTCTTCAAGGCATTGTTAAGATGATGAAAAGAGAGGCCACCTTTTCAAATCTCATGTCTAATAAAAAAGACTTGCATATGGAATGTATGAAGACCAGATAACCCAATTAAATATAGGCAAAAGATCTTACAGACACTGCAATGAGATATGCAAATAGCAAATAAGTACAGGATAAAGCTAC
The DNA here is from genome assembly GCA_963575035.1 of Avahi laniger. NCBI lineage: Eukaryota > Metazoa > Chordata > Mammalia > Primates > Indriidae > Avahi > Avahi laniger. Next base: position 18,550 of record CAUYSK010061035.1, read on the forward strand.
AGTATCATTAATTATTGGAAAACTACAAATTAAACATACAACAAAATACCAGTAAGCATATTAGAAATTGTAAAAGACTGACCATACCAACTGTTGGAAAGGATATAAACCAACTGGAATTCTCATACACTTATGTTCATAATACAAATGGTATAAACATTTAGGGAAATAGTGTGGTAGGTTTTTTTTTGTTTCTTTTTTAATAAGTTTAAGCATACTCTTACAAAATGAGTCAGCTATTCCACTCCTCTAAGTGTTTACCCAAGAGATATGAAAGCATACATGAAAGTTTATAGAAAGTATGAAAGTTTATACAAAAACTTCTACAGGAATGCTCACATCAGCTTTATTTATAATTAACAACAACTGGAAACCTCACAAATGAATCCAGGTGAAGGGATAAACAAATTGTGGTATATCGAAATGATGGAATACCACTCAGGAATAGAAATTATTGAATCACACAATAATATGGATGAATCTCAACATAATTTTGTTCAGTTAGAGGTAGACGAAAATGATCATATATTGCATGATTCCATTTATATAAATTTCTGGAAAATACAAACTTATTACATTTTTTATGGGAGAAAGATATTTAGTCATCTGATTCTACATTTCAAGCTGTGTGTGAGATAACTCATATACTTTCTGATAGCATTCATATATTGATATTGAATGACGTTCTAACAGCTTTATAATTTTCAAAATTTCCTGTTTCCTTTACATTTTACAAGATACTTGTCTTAATTTCTCATATCCATCATTTTTGTGACAGTTTTAACTCAAATGTGAAAAAACTAAACTGTATGTATAGATGGCAAAGAAGGAGCTCAATCATCAATATATTATGCCACATTAAAACCCTAATTAAAAATCAAATACTGAAAATGATGACAGTAATGGGTAACAGTGATGAAAAACAGAGGTTGGCCAGAGACTGAAATAGTTTGAAAAGCAATATTTACACCAATTTTTTTTCTATTTCCACGTGACTGCAAATTTTGTACTGTTCCATGCATCAAGTATAAAACTTCCTTTATTTTTTTCATTTAAAACCCCTAATGGTATTTATAAAAATACTATAATTTTACTTTATATACCTTAAATAAACTTGAAACCCATTGAGTATAAGATTCAAAGAAATAGCTGACAGAATCTAGGAGCAAAAACAAATCCTGAAACTTAAAGATCCCAGTTGGCAATGTATGATGTTATTTGTGGTTTAGGTGGTATCTGTTTCCCCTAATACATCTCAGGGGCAAGTGTCACCAAAATAGGTACTCAGTGGCTAAGAATACTGTAAAATACTATACTATAAAAGGCAGACTGCCTGAGCTCAAGCCCTACTGACTGTGTAATGCTCAAGTTCCTAAATCCCTCTATGCCTAGTTACTTATATCTGATTAATGTGGACAATAATACTACCTATGTGAAAGAGCTGTGAAGGTTTTAGGAGGCAATGTTTTAAAATTCTCAGCATAGAGCTTAGCATAGAGAAGTATTCAAATGGACCTTCATCTTCTCAGGCTCTGAAAATTTCAGGATTTTCAGGTCAGGGGCCAGTCTGGAAAAATAAGCCTAAATTTTGAAATAAAAGCTAGTACTTTAAACACCACCATATTTATGTAGCCAACAGTGGTTGGTTTATCTTCCACACAGCGTTAGCGGAGAACAAGCAAAGAAAATTGGCTGCAGGCTGTGAGGGTGGAGAAAGTTTACCATGCATCCAATCACTTTCTCTGCCATTTTCTTCCTCGCATAATATTTTGAGTGATTGAGGGGAGTTAGTGATTGCACACTTTAGTTTTATGTTGCACAGATCTGGCTCCTCAGGGACTAGATCTGATGACTTAATACTTGTTGACCCAGAGAAAGTGTAACTTTCTAACACAGGGCCTGGAGCAAAGTAAAAACTTAATAAAAAACAGTTATAATTTACTGCTATTATAATTAAATTTACTCGAAGAATAAATAATTTAAGAATTGATTAATTTTTTCTTAATGCAAGCAAGTAATTTTATGTGGAAAACAACTTAACCCAGTTGAAAATTTGACTAAGTAATCTAGAATAACCTTGCGATGTTTAGTCTTCTGCATGTTAGAAGTCCTTGAATTATGACCTCATTATCTTTGCTATAAATAATGTAATCTTTTTTCAAAGGGCTTTCCGATTTAATATCTCTTTTTATTCTTATAGATTCCCTGGGCAGCAATATACACATTATTGCCATTATTCTACAAATGAGAACATTAATACACCAAGTGGCTGAGAGACTTAACTAAAATCAGAAGCCCCGGTGCAGCCTAAGTGTTGGGTAAAGGAGGACCAGGAGATCTGGGCTCTGGTCCTGGCTCCATCTCCAGTGAACTTGGCTTTGTATGTACAGCAGGGATGTTACCTGCTCTACCTAAAAGCCTCAGAGCATCATGTTGTGAAGCAAGGACAATAATATGTAAAACGTGAAAGCATCTTCAAACCCACACAGTGCTAGACAAATAGAAAATGATATTATGTAAAGTGAAAATATGTTATGCAGTTCAGGTTAACTACAGCTCCAGCTTTTATGTAAAAAGAGAAAGACGATCGATCATTCTATACCACTCTTGGAGAGAAAATTGATAGAAAAGTCTTTTATGATAGGAAAAATTTTTATATTTCCTAAAGAAAGGAAATATTATTTCCTACTGGGAGAGAAAAGAACTCTTAGAGGAGAATGTGAAAGAGTAATGAACTTTAAATCAGGACATATAGGTTTAAATCTTGCCATTGGCACCAAGGAACTGTGAAACTTTTCTAAATTCTTAAAAAAAAAATGTGGACCTCAATTTACTTGGTATAAAGTGAGGTTAGACTAGGAAATAGTGAAGGTCTTTTTTAGCTTTGACATTCTCTGTTGCTATAATTCTGCTTTCTAAATGAAGGCTTTTGTGAAATTGCTAAATATAGGACCACCTCACTGAACTGTGGGTCCTACAGAGGGAATGCTCTGAATAATGGAATTTTCCAATTAACTGAGAGTTAAGTTGATCTCAGTTTCTTATCTTTTCATATTCCTGCTCTTGCTACTATTTTTTTGTTTTTGCTAACTCCCTCTTCCAGATTTGTCTTTCGAGCACAATAGTCTCTGATAACCTCCTTTCCCTAGTCTTCCCTCTTCTTTTTAAATTCCACATTGTCCTCTTACATTTCCAGCCATACAGTTTCAACACTTTCAGTTTCAATAATCACAATACTTTCAGTACCCCACATTTTTGCAGCAACAAGATAACCGATGTCAGAATACTTGGGGGATCTGTGATAGGATAATGGTGCCCTCAAAGATGACCAATCCTAATCCACAGAACCTATGCATATTTTACCCTACATGGCAAAATGGGCTTTATGAATGTGATTAAATTAAGGATCTTGAGGTAGGAAGATTAGCCTTGATAAATTAAGGATTTCAAGACAGTATTACATTAGTGGGCCCAATATAATCACAAAGGTTCGTTATGAGGAAAAGAGTCGAGAGGGTCAGAGTCAGAAAAAGTGTGAAAACCTAAGCAAAGATCTAGAGAGAGATTTGAAGATACCCTGCAGCTGGCTTTGAAGGTGGCAGGAGGGGCTATGAGCCAAGAAATGAAAGCAAATGGATTCACCTTAGCATATGTAGAAGGAACTCACACCTGCTGACACCTCGCTTTTAGCTCAGTGATACATATTTCAAAGTTCTGATCTCAAGAACTATAAGTTAATAAACTTGTGGGTGTTTTATAAGCCAATTTGTTTCACTTTGTTACAGCAACAATAGAAAAATAAAACAAAGCTGCCTGTTCTTCTCAGTAAGTTGACTCATTTGTAAGTAGAATTTTGGCCTGTTAGTTCTGGGAAGACCTTAAGAAGCTGTATATATTCTGAAATTTTCCAGAATGTTCCATTCCCCAAGCTAATTATAGAGAGAAAACAAATTTAAAGAGAAGTGCTTTATATCATAATGCAAACTGCATTGCATTTAAATTCCTGTTAATCTACTGCTTCATAATTGATGTCCTCAGGTAATCACAATGAGCTAGCTTATAAGAGATTTCTAGATAATGTTTAAGGTTGTTTTCAACCCTGAGATGATGTGATTATATTGTAAAAACAAATTAGAATCACCCAAACATATCAACGCATATCTCCTTACCTGAAGTGTACTCTGTGTGACTCTGATTAACAGAATATATCATCTTAAATCTCATTATCTTAAATACTTCTAAATTTCTATGAATTACTTATTATTGTTATCTGAATATTTCTGCAGAGGGGGCTACATACTTTTAAAATCCTTCCTTGCTACTCATGCAGAAGTTGAGGAGCAGCCCCTCGGCCATTCCGTCACACTCTATGGAAACAACCTGTTTCTAGATTTCTTAGTAAGGGGAATGGGAAGTGGCCAACATGTAAATAGTGAAGTATTCTTTGATGATTGTGGAAGCATGCATGGAGAGAAACAACAATCCAGTAGCTTTCCTTGAAGATGTTATGTGTCTCATTAGAAAAGATTTAGGCAGACTGGGAAATAAAGACGAAGGACAAGAAAAGCCCTAAAAACAAGAAGTATGTTTGAATAGAGAACCCACGATATCTTTACAGCTTCAAGATACATTGAGGTATTATCTGCAGCCAAGTATTTCAGAAGAATAGGAATTATGTCATGTGAACCTAAGAGATGAGGTTGCAGAAGTAAGGAGGACCAAGTCAGAAAGACTCTAGTACATCAAACTAGGGGAATTTGGACTTTCTCTTACAAGACAGAAAATGGAAGCCAGTTGAGAGCTTTAATTAGAGAAATAACATATCCATTTTTAAATACATGGGACCCTATGTGGATGGTAAATTTGAGTGAGATGGTCAGGAATCCCACTTAGAAGCTGTTGGAACACTATGATTGAAAATAATGAGGGTCAGTGGTGACAGATATAAAGGAGAGCAATATTTATTAATTGGATGTGAAAGTTGACGAAGATTCCCTCTTCCCACCACTATCACCAAGTTTCAATATTTATTCATCTTGAGAGCCACTAAATAAGAGGAATAAAAATGATAAATTTCATTTTAAACAGATAAAGTCCTTTAGAAACTGAAAACAAATGGGCAGTTGACAAAGCTTTGTTGAAAACATCTTTAGGGAATTATCAGTATATACAAGGGTAAGAGCATTTGGAGACTTGAATCCCTAGTTTCACTAAAGACCTGTAGGAACCGGAGACATAACTTAATCTCCCTTAGCCTAAGTTTTCTCTTTTGTAAAATGATTATAATCTGATAATTCATAAAGTTTGGTATAAGTCTTATACATATATAAAGCACTTAGCATAATATCCATCCACAGATAAAACAATAAAAAGTAGCCAATCTAGATGAAGTCATGACAATGAATGATAGTACACAGGATGACATCAAAAGATGAGAAAAACAAAGCCATGGGGTCACATCAATATTTAAATGGTGGACAAACAATAAATCAATGAAGAGACAAAAATGAAAGTGTATGAAAGAGGGAGAGACAGGGAAAGAGAGAGGTAAGAAAATCAGGAGAATGTCATGTTATGAAAATTGCAGGGGACATTGCTATTTCTTGGGCTCTCCATCGTTAACCAGGGAAGAATAAGACATGTGACATAGGATAGAGCAATTGGATTTTCCCTCCCAAGTCTTTGAATTTTAGCACTATGATTCAAAAATATTTTTAAAATATCCTTAATTTAATACTTGTTCATTCTATAAGTAGTGCCTGACAAAATTGTTGTGTTATCCCAATTTCTGTCCATATCTGAGTTTACTTCCCAAGCCTTCTGATTTGTTTTGTGATATCTTTCCCTTAAGAGTTGATGTTTCTTGCAAACAAACTGATATAGAAAGAAGAGAATAACTACCCTCATTTAGAGATAAAATAAGAACTGGTAGATCGCCATTAGATTTGATAATCAGAAGAAACTAAAACCTGATTGCTGTGGGTTATGAAAAGTGTGAGAGGTCAGGTGGTGGAGATAGTGAATTTGGGTTTCTCTTTAAAGAAGAATGTAGAAAAAAAGGTAAAATTATGTGGTGTTAGAGGAAGACTTTTGAGTTTGGATTGTTTCCTTAGATGTGAGAGATAGAAGCATGTTTATAATCCAGGATAAGCCAATAAAGAAGGAGATTTTGAAAATATAGGAGGGAGAGGATTGATAAAGAGAACGAAACAGGACAGAGGCAGATGAAAAAGAGGTGAAATGTATGTGCAGAAGGGGTTGGTCGTGGACAGGCAGAAGAGCCCTGCATCTCGGAGACTGCATGTACTTGAAGGTGATATGAATGTGGAAGCTAAGAAAACTCATCTGTTGACTTCAATTTTCTCCTCAAAAATAGGCAGCAAGATTGCCAGTTGAGAATGAATGTGTATGGGTAAAAAAAAAAGGTGGTTTGAAAACTATAATAGAGAGAGTTTGAAATAACTTTTAAGGAGGATAAGAAACAAGTATGAAAAATGACAAATAAAAGAATTAACAGACTATACTGAGAGTGGTGTTGAACTTGAGATCATGAATGTAGGTAATTTTTCAGCTGCCCAAATAAAGGAGCAGAAAATGCAGATTTTTGACCTAGAAGTTGGATTTGTGATTAGATTGTTGTGGTAAACAGAAGGTGCAAAATAAAATCCATTAATTGAGGCTAATGAAGTTTCAGGGTGAAAGAAAAGAAAATGAGGAAAAGAGAGTGTCATGGGAAAGGATTGGGAAGGGTGGCTGCTGATGGTTGAGAGAAAATTGAGGGAGTTTGAAACGATTTTCCGTGAGTGTTATCTTAGAGGCTGCACAGTGTTACAGCGGCACGGGAATCTGAGAATCTGGAAATGTGAGTGGTCATAGCAGAGTGAACCTTACAGAAACTCCTAATGAGGAGTTGATCCACAATAAGACACTGAAAATGGGAGAAACAGAGGCAACTGAATTTAAGTAGAGCCAAAAATGCGAAGGCTAAATTGTTGAATGGATTGAAATCTTTTAAGATTATGGCAGGACTTTAAGAGAAGAAGGAACCAACATCTACAAATGAAAAAGTGTGAATAATTGAGAGGTTGGTTGGTGAAAAGAGAGTCAGATATTCATGCAGCTGGAAGAGAACCACAGAAGGGAAAAAGTATTCTGTATAAAAATGGATGAATAAAGAGGTAGAAAAATGCTAAGAGAATACAGATTTACCCTTCTGAATCTATTGACAACAGGGGATAAAAATCAAAGAAGTGAAGGAAAAAATATACACATTTCAACATCTGAGTAGATGAAAATTAGATGCAAATTAAGTAAGTTACATCATCATACAACCCAATATAGCTGTTAGTCATCTGGGATATTTTGGCTTTGGGTTTTTTTTTTCTTTTTGTTGGGTATATTATTCACAATATGAAAATGATCATTCTTAGCAAAGTTTCTCATTCTCCCCAAGACTTTCCTCCTGGGCAAAAGTTTGGCAAGAACCTTGCCATAATATTGATTCCTTGGGCCTCACAGAAGGTTATTTTTCTTACACGTTACCAGTCTTTATTACATAAGAATGATCTGGGGTTCTTGGCCTTAGCAGTCTCTTTTGGAAACCACATTTTAGTTGCTTTATTACAACTGGTTGTAGGATTTGTTTAGGCCTAAATCTTTTATTCTCAAAATACAACTACTATACAAAACATAGAAAATAATACACACAGTATAGACAATATTTGGAGCTTTAGCTTAAGACAAATAATCCCTTACTGGCTATGACTCATGTATGATGATTAAAAGATATGATATAATGACAACAACAGCAGAAACTTAAGTTTAAAAATTGTGACAAATATATAGTTTTTTTGTAAATGTATAAGGTCTCATTTTCAAATATTATTTTTGATCTTTATGTAATGTGTTGTCTCTGAATTGAGACAGCATTAGTTAAAACAGAAGCAATTTTATACCAGAAGCTCACCCAATTGTTCCAGGAAGATGCATACTTATTCAAAAAGAAAGAAAATACCAACTGGTGTTCTCTGAAATTCAAATATATATATATATATATATATATATATATATATATATCCATCTCACCAAATGATGTTCAGCTTCCTCAAATGCACAAATGTAAAACATTCTATATTAAAATATTATTTAAAAATTTTGAACAGATATTCCAAGAAAGTACAACAGATCATATAATAATCTCTATACAGCATTTCCTAAGTGTTAAATTCAACTGGAACCAAATGTTTCAGTTTATTTTGTGAGGGGAAACCATTTTGGAAAGTTCCTTTTTGGAAAAATTTCAGAGCTGTTACTACCCAGGAAATAAAATATTATTGCACAACAAACAAAACTGAGCAAAGCTAACTATTTGGTTCTTAAAGCATCTTCAAAGCACCTTGATTCCCTGCATTGAGCCAGGTTTTTATGATTCTGTGTACAAGTAAGCCTGACATTAGTCATATCAATGTTTTTAACAATTTTATAATTGTCTCTTAACTGGTCTCTCAGCATCATTTCTTGTTCCTTCTTGAGTTCATTTCCACAAGATCGCCAGGGCGATCTCAAAATGCAATTCTAACCATGTTATCCCTGTTTAAATGTCTTCTGTGACCATAACCATAGCCCTTTAGGCTTTATCCCTGCCTTCTACTCTGATTGCACCTCAAGTCACTCTGCCTAGCTCTCCAGTACAACCATATTCCCTCCATCCACAGGGTCTTTGCATAAGTAGCCTTTCTTCACGACCTGCTTTCTCCTCCTCCCTCAATCACTACCCTCTTCACCTATTTAACTGTTTCTATTTATGCTTTAGGACTCAGCTCATAGTTTATTGCCTCAGGGAAGTTTTTCTGGACACTTCATGCTCCGTAAAGCTCACCTTGGTGCATGCTGTGTGTTGCTAGCGCTTATGACAGTTTCATTAATGACTCTCTCCCCTACAGAACTGTAGAGCTTCCTGAGACCAGGGATCATGTATACGGTTGCCCCTCACTGTATTGCTCGGATCTAGCTCAGCACCTGGCATACAATGACACTGAATTTAGGTACGAATTGTACATTCAGAATTTTTTAAAAAAAGGAAAAAGAAAACAGATGATACTGAAGAAGTAAACTAATCTTGCAGTGGTTAGTTTCAGCACCAATGAGTAAAGGCAACCATAAGAGGAAAGAAGATAATTTTTCTCTGGCATTTGGACCAAGGATTCTTGTGCCAGAAAAGTGAATGTGTTCTTCATTAAAGGAAAACTAAGGGCTATCATACAGATACTCTCCTCTCTCCTCCAATTCTGAAAGTGTGGGTAAGGAATGTCACAGAGGCACTGAAATGCAGTGGTTCTCTCCCAAATCTCTATTGAGCTCTGAGCTCTAAGAGGTACTTCTAGGACTACTTCTGGAAGTAGCATCTCAATACCACATGGCATCTAACTTAGTTAGGTAGTCAAGAAGTCCAGACCAGGGTCCATGACTGAAAACTGTAGATTTCCTAAATTTTAGAAATTGATATATGCTTGTTATTTTTATTTTCTTTTACCCACTCACTTGTTCTTATTGTTAGGGAGAGAAAGAAACTGAGACATTAGGAAAAACAGGCAACTTTAAGGGAGTAAGATTTACCAAGATATTGAATTGGTGATAGTAGCTTTATAATGCAAAAGTGAGCAAGATACTTGAGGTTCATTGGTGTGGAGGCAGAACAACAGCTCCCCAAAGAGTTCCGCATCCTAATCCCTGGGAACTGTTGAATATGTTACCTTATATAGCAATGGGGACTTTGCAGATGTGATTAAAAATCTTAAAATAGAAAAATTACCTTGGATTATCCAGTGAAACAAGGGATTTTTTAAGAATGAGGCAGGTGTGTCAGAAAGCAAGCAAGAAGGTTTAAAGATGTTATACTGTCAGCTTTGCAGATGCAAAAAGGAACAAAGGGCCAAGGCATCACACAGCCCATTGAACACCTTGATTTTAGTTCTATGAGACCCATTTTGGATTTCTGATGTCCAGAGCCATAAGATAATAAGGTTATGTGGTTTTAAGCCACTAAGTTTGAGTGACTTGGTACAGCAACAACAGGAAACTAGTACAACAGGGAGATGACTTTAAGGATTAAATCATTGAAAAGATGTGTGGTTTCCAAGCATATGATTCTTCCCAAGGAAGGAAGGAAGAACTGTTAGCAATCACCTTCAAAAATGATTTTAATAAAGGAATCTTACTTTATACCTATAATTTGGAAAAATTTCTTGTCAAACTCCTTCATATCACAGATAAGAAAATTGAGGCCTAAAGAGGTGAGGTGATTTGACACTCAGCTACTGAAAGAATTAGAACTAAAACAAATTATACTGTCCAGATGGTATAAACGATGGAGGAGGAAGAGAAAGTGTTGCTTCTGCCTTTTTTCTCTAAGTTTTTGTGGCTAGAAAATTCAAAAATTGAATGATATCAGGTACAGGGTAAGGTTAAACCACATTGTATGCACAGGAAAAGGAATATATTAGTAAGGTCTGAGGACTGTTCAATGCAGAGTCAAATTGTCAAGAGGTGTATGTAGAGCCAGATTTTAAAGTAATTTAGAGATATTTATTTTCTCATTTCCTCTAAATTTCTCTAAAGTAACTCTAAAAAGGTGCAGTAATGAAAGATAAAGGCACAGAGATGGGTTTCTTTACATATTAATGAGTAACTAACCAAAGACTAATAAAGATTCAATGATCATGCTGATTAGATTATTCTGGATTGTTTCTCCCGCTGCAGGCAGTGCCCATACCCAGCTTCTATTATAAATTATGCAATTAAATGTAGCTTTGGAAATTGTGTTTGCATCTATCACACAATGTCTATTTGTTGTAATGGTACAGAATTATAATGTCCTGAAAGTTTCAAGGATCAAGATAATTACCTGAGGCCTTTTATATAAACTAAATTTTTTATATTAACAACTAATACACACAAAGGACAAGACAGAAAAATTTTTGTATGAATTAATTTAGTAAAATTCAAGATATTTTGAATTATAAGTCTTTTGAAATGACCAGTTCATAACATGAACTTGTTTGGAGATATACATTATGGTACTTTTATTTCTGTCACTAAATCCTGATAGACAACATGGAAAAATATGTATTATGCCAAATAGGTATATGAAAATAAAAATATTCAAAGGCTAAGAGGATTTGGATTTTATTTTATGTACACTGGAATATCTTAAAATTATTATTTCTTAATCTCTAAGTGTAGTTCCCAGTTGGTGTGTTTCCCATCTAATTGAAATGCATAAGGATGATTCAGCACAACAACCTTATTGGTAATTAAATTTTAGATTTAGGTTAAATCCACTTGAATCATAAAAGTTAGTGGACAAATCTCTTCTTAGGAATAATGCAAATAGAAATATTCACATATTATAAAATGCTAATTTTTGGACACTGGCAACAAATAATAACACATACACAAAATACTTAGACTGTTATAATGAAAAACATTCATTCGAACTGACATTTACTTTGAGAGGAGTTAGTTTTACAATTTCTCATCCTAAAACATCATTTGTGTCATCTACTATAATTCAAAATCCTTTGCCAGCCTATAACACTGGGGATAAATTCACATGCTTATTACTTCTTAGGCATTTTTTGATTAATAATGTCTCTTCTAATATAGATCTATAGACTAACAAACATAATATGGATATTTACAATAAGTAGAGGGGAAAAAAAAGAAAGACTATATCATTTAGTGAAAACCAATACTTTGGGAGCTTTTTACAAAGGTGAAATTAAGGTGTAAAGCTTTTCATAGTTGTACAAAGGTCTTGATCCCAAGCCCCACACTGAGGAGGGTCATTGTGGAGGTGTAACCTTGGGTTTTAATATCGACGGTAAAAGGATCATCCAGGGGAAACAGACTGTTCTGAGAGGACTTTCAATAAGATTGTTCAGCCATAATATTTTTTAAAGGCTCCCAGCATCTTTGAGATAATCTCGCTAAGGGGGAAAAATGCTGATTGCTCATGTTTTAAATAGAAAAAGGCTGAAACGCACAATTTTGCATTCACCTTTTTTTAAGCCCTTAAACTAATATAAGAAATTAAAAATAATTTTGATTTTCCCCCTTCCTTTTAAAAAATATCTTAACTTGTAGATTATGATCAATAACAACAGAATATTGTAAGCTTCAACTTTATGCAGGTTTGTTGCTTCCTGACAAGGGGCAGACCAAGTCATAGTCCAGGTGCAGCAGTCTAGGTGAGGTTTCACATTGTCAGGATTCTTCTAGCTATTCTGTCATTCCTAGACTTCTGCCTACCACACTGCACCCCCAACATGGCCCCAAATTGTTTTCTATTATATATGCATTCCTAATCATTAAGGAAATGAAGCAGGAGTCATTAAGCATCAATTAATAGTTCACAGATCAGAGTTTACTCACAATATCACACATAAATATATTATAAATTGGGAAATGTACTCTTTATTCTAGTTGTCTTATATCTGCCTATGTATCAGGTTGCAGTTACTTTAGAAGAAAGAAAATAGATATTAGGAAAAAATAGCAGGTCTTGGCTACATCATCCTAGCTACATTTTGAATAAATCAAAGGAATTCAAAATTATTGTTGGGATTAATTTCCTTAATAGATATAGCTTTCACAAATGGTTTCAAATAAAACAATGAAATAGACAAAAAGTTGATATATTCATGCATATGCAGACATGCATATAATATACATATGTGTGTATATCTAAATGATATATACTTATTGTATCTATTATAATATATATTATTCTATAATTGTTATATTCACAGATTTTTTTTTATATAAAGTCTTATGTTACCATAATTACTGGAAGGTTAAACAAAGAACTCTTAAAGACTTTTGTCTCTGAAGAATAATTTAAGGTTTCAGGATAAAAGAACTTAGCATTGTATTCTCATTTTAGTCCATTATTTGAAGTTCTTATGTATACATATCATTTTTAGTTTAAAATCTATTTAATTAAAATGTCAAATAAAAACAGTCCTTTTCCTCTGTGAGTCCTTCAAGGGATGTGGGACTTCCAAAAACATTGAAAATGGTGACTTGTAGGTGAAGAGTAAGGGAAAGGAAAATCCCTGCAATTTTGATGGAAAAGACACTTCATGGAAACTATCTCTAGTAATGTTTCATTTCCATGTATTTTTTTTATTAATCTCAAATTTGTTTTAGAGTTTCATTTTTATCCATTTTGTTTTCCAAATCGAAACACAGGTTTTCATAAATATCTCAAGTTTGGATATCAAAGCCTACCTAAACATAATTTATGCTTGTAAGTAGCAATTTTCCTTCCCATTCAAATATTTTATTTTTTGTTAAAATACTTAGTTTATTTCACATGTAAATTTTTTGTCTCCCCACCATTTTCATGTCTGACCACCACCACTATTATGTCCTATCATAACATTCCATACCTATTTAATCAAGGGAAAGGGTGGTGTTCCAATTTTTAAAAATTTAAGGGGCATTTTGGGCATGACATTCTTGGCAATGGAGCCTGGACTACATTTATTAAACACGGTATGGAAAGTCCTCACTCTACATTATAGAAAGAATAGCTAGATATCAACTGTTACAGAAATGAAATAAGATGGAGAATTTTTAACAAACTGTTTAAATTATTTTCTTAAAGAGAATTCCTTTTTCAGAGATCTTGAATAGTCTCCTGATTAGATAGTTAGTCATCCAGAAGCAATTCTTCACATAATTGATGAACTTGGCTTCCATTTGGGAAGAGAGCTTTGTCTATGCTTTCTTACAGTGTTGTTTTAATGTCTTCTACAGAAGTAAGTCCTTTTGTGTTTAAGTTTTTTCCTGTTTTTTTGAAGGATTCTTGACCTTTTGATCTTGGCGTTAATGGTTTTGAATCTTTTCCAATCTGGTTTGATTTTTGTGCATTTTGACTAGAATATTTCATATAGATTTCTTCACTGGACATTTTTCTTTGGTTTTCTCAACTTCAAAATCATCGTTATCATTTTCATCATCATTGTCATCTTCATCAGCAGAAAATTTTACTTTTCTCTGTGGAAACTTGCTACCACCTCTAGGGGCAGGTGACTTCACAGATATAGTTAAGAATTTCACATTCTCCTCCTCTTCATCTTCTGACTCTACATCTTCCTCCACAACCACTAAATGTTGTCCATTAATATACACAGGCCCTGAACCACACTTCAACCATGAGACCAAGGATGTTGTTACTTTAAAGTCCCAGGGAAACTTCAAAGCCCTGGGAAACTTCAAAGCCCCAGGGAAAGAGTGGCTGTACAGACATTTTCAAAGTTGCCAGTATTACTTTCATTAGACTGCCTCTATAATTCACTGCCTCTGCTTCAACTGTGTGCAATCCATCCTTGGCACCAGCCCCTAATCTGACTGTTCTTAAAGATAAGTGGTGCTCATTTTCATCATTATCCACCTATAGCAATAATCTTTGTCAGTCTTTAGTTCACTGCCAAAGAGATGGCTCCCTCCATGTCCACATAACCTTCCATGGGGTGATGGCATACACTTAGGTGGGAGAGGTAGACGGAGACAAACAACTACTGCTCCAGAGAATAGTCACACAGGATAGCATCACAACAAGGTCAAATATTTTAAATAGCTTCTTTTAACTTTCAAAAAAAATGATCCTCTGTTTAAGGAAAAACAAAATATATTCATTCAAAGACCAATTTTCTTAGGAAGTTTAAGAGTATGAAAGCAAGGGTGTGTGCTCAAGTACTTTATCAACTATGAAAAAGATTATTATTACCTTGTACAATGCCTTAATATGACTTATTTTAACAACAATATTTGCCATTAGTGTAATTTGCTGCAAAGTAGTCTTTAGTGAAATATGTTAAGTAGGCAGTAAGGTGTGATTGTATGTGCTATTAGACACCACAAAGTACAGTGGGGAGAAACTTTTAATGGGGATTTTCAATGCCTGCAATTTATTTCACTCTCTAACTTCCCATTTCACCTTCTCGAATATTGTAAATTGTCCAACCCACAGTAAAAGCTTCAGACAGAGAACCTTTTGAAAGATAAAGAATGAGCCATCATCTGAATATTCCTGAAACAGAATAAGTAAGCTTGATTATGTGATGCATGTGATGCAGAAGAGACATTTATGTAGTAATTAATTTGATTCTAAAACAAAATATTATGCAGTAGAAATTCTACTGAATAGCAGTAGAACCTTGAAGATGTTTCTGACTCATTGCATAAGTTAGAAGTAGCCTCAATTTCCTCCCTCTCAAAATGAAGGACCTGATTGGAAACCTAATGGAGAGCATTTCTGACTTGGTTCAGAGAACCTGAGCCCAACTCTCCGGGCTGCTGCTTCTCAACTTTGCATAGTGTATAGTTATAAACGCACAGAGCAATGAGATAGCTAATAACTTTCCTCAATCTTGCCTATTCTAAACTGGAAAACACTATACTAACTCAAAGATTTTGATCTGCTAATTAGAATGTGAATCACTGTGCACTAAAATCTCACATGTTTAAGAGTGTGCAGGGATCCCTGTCCCTACATTTCCTCTATCCTTTGAAACTAGAGCCATTTCATCTTTTCCTGTATGTATAAATCCCTTTGAGATCCAGACATATGATGTACTTAAACATATTATAATAATGAAATGATCCTTGCATTCCCCCATCCTAGCTGGCTGCTTAAAGAGATGTTCAAACCTTGAGCTACTCTAACCTAGCCTAGCACATTTTGAGGCTAGAAACCATCAGCAGCCAGAATCTGGAATTTCTGTGCTGCCTCCAGCCCTGAGTGAGTCTAATAAAGCTGAACACACCTGTGCAATGAGTGGTATCTCATGTCTACTTGCCTCATTTTACCTGTACTAAAGTGGTATCATTGTACTCTTGTCCCATTTCCTGGACCCCACCTAATTTGATTGGGATCAGGAAAATCACCCCAAACATTTTTAGTCTCATCTTCTAAGGATGTAAACCTTATGGTTGCACCTCCAACCACTGGTTGGTATTTCACTTCAACCCAAATATCAACTTCCCTGCATAAACCAAACTCTTTTTAAGAATAAAACAATTTCCCCAGGCATTCTACTTCCTGAACACAATTCCTCTGGCTTACGCCAATAGCTTAAATGGTCCCAGGTATACTGGGCTTCCTCATACACTGTGATTTGGCTTCCTGATCACCATCCTTGGGGACCCACTAAACTTAGTGATCTAAATTTAGCTCAAAACATTCCAAGTGTACCTACTAACTCATGGATGAAGATCCAGGATGTTTTACACTTAAATCCACATGAATTATGACATTTAGATTTGACTTTGATACTGTTTACCTCGTTCCTACTTACTGGGTTTTTGCCATCTTCTTCCAAATCTAGATGTTGACCTTTTTCTTGGATAGGTTTCTTTCTCCATGTACATTTGTGAATATCTTTATGACATGGCTAGGTAAAATAGTAAACAAAAACTATTTTATTCCAAAGTCTTTCAATGCTCTAAATAAACTAATTAAATTTAGACAGTCTTCTCTTACTTAAATTTCTACTTATTTAAATGACTCAACTATTGTTGATATGGTAGAGATAATGGGGCTTATATGACTTGTTAGGAACACTTATATTTAGAGTTATAAATGCTACTTTTAAAAAAAAATTTAACAGCTCTATATAGGTGTAATTCACATACTATACAGTTAATTTTTCAAAGTGTATAATCCAGTGGTTTTTAGTATGTTCAGAGTTGTGAAACCGGCAACACAACAGAATTTTAGAACATTTTTGACACTCCAGGAAGAAATCCATGCCCATTAGCAGTTGCTCCCCACTCCCTACTCTCCTCAGCCCTAGAAACCATTAAACTACTTTATTTCTCTATTGTGGACATTTTATATAAATTGAATCATGCAATAAAAGTTATTTTATGAGTTTTTAAGTTTTCCTGGTAATTCAACATATCTAAAGAGTGATGAAAGTTGAATTCTTTTTTTTTGAGTGATCTGTAAAATATATTTCATAAAAATGATACAAAATAGCATATGTCATAGAATTGCATTGTCTATATATTAACTGTCATTTTTTAAAACAACAGATTTTCCACATTAAGGCAATGCATTTTTGTTTAATAAACATATATATATATCTAAATATTCTTCAATACCAACTTTGTTTATACTATATTTTCTTTTATTATATTTAGCATTTTAATAATCTGATTAAAATCATTGGAAATGTAATACTTTTTATGACTAAATATTTGCCTCACTAATGCTGTTATCTATGCCAGCCACCTTCTTTACATATAATGTAAGAAATGCTTAATTAGAATAATAAATATCTTTATAAAGCTGAAATATAATTAAGCATATACAAAATTAAAATCTATGCTTCTCAATGTAAATGAAATACATCATTAGATACTCAGTATGTTCCACTTTTATACAAATTAGGAATAAAATAGTTTGTATCAGAAGACTAAAATCTGTTTCTGAAGTTAAAATGAAGAAACATTGCCTTGAACCCAGAAAATTACAGCTGAAGACAGCCTACATTTTACTTAGATCTGGCTTATTGGCTTATATTTTTAAATTCCTTTGTAACAACTTCTTTCTGTGATCTATCAGAATTTTAGAACCTTTTGAGCCTGATGTCTTAACAAAGGTTTAAACTCTGTCAATCATTCAACAGATTGGCCCTGCTTGAAGAAGCTTTAATAGAAAAGAAGTCATAAATCAAGAGAAAAACTCAAAGAAGATGCCCTTAAGGAATTACCTTATAGAAAGATAAATTATCCTAGCCCAGAAAGGGGAATCTTAGCTTTGTTTTTCTGTTAGTTTGTGTTTCGTTTTGTTTTTTTGTTAAATAACTGAAGCTGTATGTGTCCTGTTTTTCCTTTTCCAATATAACTAAAATACATTAAAATCCTACCAGACTACTTAAAATGAAATAATACTTCCACAAATAGGTTTTAGTGACAGGAATATCAATTGTTTTTGAAATAACATTTTTAAGGCATATAGGAATACCTTTCTTGTCCTTGCAGCCCTTCTGAAACTAGGTAACAAATAGGTCAGCCCTCACCACTCATCCAACTGATTGGAGAACTGAAAAGTTCCCATCTTCTGCCTCAATTGCAGCTCTGCTTTTTCTTTTAATGTGTATCCTTAAAGAGATTTCTAAATCTCCGAATAAGGAGACTAGTCAGAACCTAATAAAAATTCAGTAGTTCATTATAGTGATTGTATTATTTTGGAATGGTATTCATGCTGCAATCAAATTCCCTAAACCTCTGTACTTTTTCATAGTACTTTCAGAAATAGTGTCTTGTAGATATCTACATGATCTTGTTTCTTTTTAGTAGGGCAGATATCATTCCTACAATAATAAACCATGGTTCATCATATTCTTTAGTGGAATATATGATGGAATGTTATAATCATCAAGCAACAAAAACTTACTGAGTGCCTCCTGAGGGTCAGGATATAACAAGAGCATAACAGTCTGTTTTGCATCATCTTCAACCTCCAGGAACATTTGATGTGGGTGACCACTTCTCATAAATCTCCTCTTGTGTTTTTTGACAGTATACAATCTTAGTTTGTCTTCTACCTCTTCACATGCTCATAATCAATCATCGTTGTTAGTTTCTTTTCCTGTACCAGATTTCTGAATGCTAGAATTCCCTATAAATTCCTGAATTGAGAGCTTCTCTTCTCTCTCTGCCAGGTGATCCATTCATTCCCTTGGTCTTAAATACCATCAATATAGAATGATCCGTTTATACATGTTTTAGGTTTTTTTTGAAAGTTAGAGCATAAGACTGAAATTATTGATGATTTAAATGGCCCTTGAAAATCCTTTGGGGATTAATCTCCTTAGAGAACAAGCAATCACCTTTTATTTCTCCAGAACTGACAGAGACTGCTGTTTCTTTGATAACCAAGTAAAATATCATTACACATTATAATCTATAATTATAAGGATGCCTACACTATCGAGGGTAGATACGGACGGAGATTGCTTAAGCACCACTGGAACCACCTACACATGCCCACACTCATCTAGGGAGTATTCACAGTGAGATAAAGGTGAGAAATTGTTCAAACTATTTAAATCGGGGTGTGTGTGTGTGTGTGTGTGTGTGTGTGTGTGTGTGTTGTAATCTATCTATCCCAGACTCTTTGACACCTCCACCTGAACATTTCACAGCCACTTGAAATATAACTCTGATTTTCCCACTTGAGACCAGTTCCTGCTGTAGCCTTTACCATCTAGTAAATGCAACCTACTTTTAAAAGTCGGTTAGAGCCAGAAACTAAATCTTAATGTCTTATTCTTTTCTCTGTTTGATTTTGAACTTATTAAAATCATTTACAAGTGCTACTATTTGCATTTTTAAAATGCATGTGGAATCTGTTCACACTTTCCATTTGCACTTTTATCATCCCAATACAAGTGACAGAATCTCTCCTGTTGCCAGGGTGCTGGTCTTTTTGATTCTACTTTAATTGTCACTCACATTCTCATACTCTTGTCCCCACTCCAAAACAGACACATGAATTCACAATGAGTAATCTTTTTAACACATCAGTCAGATTAAGTAAACACAAGGTCCTGCTTAAATGTCTTTAAAAATTTCCTTTTTTATTTCAAATAAAATACAAACTCTTTATCTTGAAGAGCACCTGCCACTATTTTAACCTCATCATTTGCTACTCTCCCACTTCTGACTCTCTCTATTCCTTTTAGTTTCAAGAATACTTCAAGTTCTTTACAACTTTGCAACTGTTCTCTATGTGTGGATAAATCTTTTTCTGACATTCTGTAAGTTTCTTTCTCATTCATTAGGATTAAACTTCATTGCTATCTCTGAAACGTCTTCATTGACTGTCCTGATAGTCCTTTGCAAAGCACTCTATTTCTTTATTGTATCAACACTGGATTGTAAGCAGTTTTATTGAAGCATAATTGACAAACAATAAATAATACATATTTAAATAAGTTTTGACCTACATGTACATTCATGAAACCATCACTAAAGCTAAGGTAATGAATATATCCATCACCACTACAATATCGTTTGTAATCCCTCTGTCCCACCCTTCTCCGCCCATGCCTCCTGTCTCCGCATCATTCCCATCCCCAAGGCAACTACTGACCTATTTTCTGTCACTGTAGATCAGTTTGAATTTTCTAGATTTTTATGTAAATGGAATCCAATTCAAACACTTAAAATAGGAATTCCAAATGTGTATAAAACAAATATTTTTTTCTATTCTGAAGAGACTGAACAGAAAAATACAAAAAACACAAACCTAATTATAATTAAGGTGAAAAAGAAGTTGTGTAAGACAGGTATAAATGCTTGTGTATGGCTGTAGGGGAGGTAAAGACCACACTTTGTTGGTAGAAGCAAGAAAGGCTTTGTGATGGGCGTAGCATCTGAACTCTGCCTTGAACAGGGGTTCACTTTTGACAGGTGGAGTTGGGAAGAGCTAGATGCGCTAGTTAAGGAGCTATTCCCTGCTGGTTAGAAACCACACCATGCAAAGAAATAATATGACCAATGAATGACATGAAAGGGAAAATGTGAAGTTTATGTGGGAAGCACTGAGTGATCTGTTGAATAGAAGTTTTTGAGAGTGTAAGGGAAACGATGCAGGTTTCCTATATTGCAGCTGGTGCTTGGATGGCCTTTTAAGTGAAGTGAAAAAATAGGGCTTAAAGCTTTAGGCACAAAAGCTAGGGAATCCAGTTCCAGTAAGATTTGGCATCAATTATCCAAGAAATCAACATGATCAGAAATATTCTCTTTGATGCTTGTTCTGGAATCTTGGAAACCATGTTAACATGGTGACCGAAACCATGGGATAATCAGTGATGAAGCTCAGTGTTTATGTCTTTGCCATCACTCCTTTTCCAATAAATTGCAATCCAGCTACCCTGGGGCTTGTTATATTCCCCTAGTTCTCAGATTTACACTGTGCTTCTTAGTGATACTAGCTCACCTTCATAAAATTAATAAGCGGAGACAGCAATCTATGAAAACAAAAAAGATTCTAGACATGGTATATTGAAATACTTTAAATACTTAAAACTCTTTAATACATGTATAATACTATTTAATTTATTGTAATATATGTTTGTTTATCCTTTGAAAAAAAGGAAGGGTTTTTCTTCAGGGAAAATGATTTAACCATAGAATAATTTGAAATATCTATACTTGAAAAAACGAAATGGAAAGAAAAACAACAAACTAGGAAAGATACTTGCAAAAGACAAAAGGTTGGCTTCTTATGCACTTTTGCTTATTGACAATAAACCATAAGTGCTTGCTAAAAAATTTTAAAGGAAAAATAACAATTTAAATTGCTGGGTGAGAACCTACTTGTCATCTCCCTCAATGAGCAAAGAGCTTCTGTCTGTAAGCTCTGGAATATGTCTGATATGACATTTGAAGGAAAATCAGGGTGATGACAAAACTTGTGCTTATTCTGCTACCTTAAACTGAAATATGGATAATATTAAAGTACTAGAATCCACAATATAAATAAATGCATCTTCCCATTTGATCATTTTTGTAAAAATTGGGAAAATTTATTTATTTTTATATGGAAATAAATCCTGCTCTATTATGATATCTGATGCAAAAGTCTCATAAATTAAAAAAATTAAAAGCCATGACCTAAGGTTGCTTGGATGATTCCTATTATGGCCCTGGGTCCTACAACGTTCATATTATTGCACTTATTGTATTTATTCATATTGCATTTATTTCCATTTCTTTCCCATTGTAATTTGAAAGACTGGAGAAAATCCCAATATTTTTTGAAACTGAATCTGCAACCTCAAATTTTTTGATAAAATCTATAGCTCCAAAAACATTTTTCTGTGTAATTATGTGGCATGTATGTTTGATTGTACTCTACTAACCACCGAAGGGTTATTTTACTGTTTTCCCAAGAGTCAATGGATTTCTTAGCAAAATAGTAGTTTAACTCTACATTCCTGGTCAAATTTTATCTTTGGTTAATTATATTTTGACTGTCCTAAATCTGATCCACTGTTCTTTCGGTCAGACTTGATGTTCCTCCTGGGTAATAGAATCATTCTGGTACTGTGTTGTGCATTGTGTAGCAGATGCCACATTTCACCCTGGAGTGCAATATAGTGGAAGGTGCAGTGCTTCCTATATATCTACTTAACAAATTTTGTGCAGTCATTTGAAATAAAAGACACCATGCAAATAAAGAATGTTTACTCAAATGAAACAACTGGTACATTAAAAAATGTAATGAGAGCAATGCAAATTTTAATCATCTCTACAGAATCATTTCTTTTTTTTTACCATCATCATCACTTATCATTCATTCATTGAAGAAATATAATTATTGAACTCTATTACTATTGGCAGCACATTTGCATTAAATTAAAAATAAAAGTGTACATAACTAACTTCCAAAGTTTACAGCCTAATAAGAAAAATAGACATATTCGGGACAATTGTGAAGCAAAATGGGGTATGTTATGAGGTAAGTAAATTTATATTCTACCATGAGGGAATGTAAACTTTTCAGTGAAGAGAAAAAAAAGGATGCTTCACTTTCACACAGGGCAGTATATTCTTACATTAATCGACTTGTATAAATTCTCTAGTCTCTTCCTGAAGATTTTATAGTCTTTATTTTTAATTTTTGCATATTTTATGATAAAGTAGGGGTTTGCGTAAATATTTAAAATGTGTATGTAAAAAACATTCACAATACAGAAATAGTTATTGTTATAGGTTGAATCGTCCCCCCCAAAATTCGTATGTTGAAGTCCTAAACCCCAGTACATCAGAATGTGACCTTATTTGGAAATAGGGTCATTAAAGATATAACTAGCAGCATTGTTCACAATAGTCAAGATATGTAAGCAACCCAAGTGTCTTTCAACAGATGAATAAAGAAAATGTGATATGTATATATAATTAAATATTACCTTAAAAAAAAAAGAAATTCTGCCATTTGCAAAAGCATGGATGTGCCTGAAGGACATTATGCTGAGTGAAATAAGCTAGATACAGAAAGACAAATACTTCATGATCTCACTTATATATGGAATCTAAAAAAGTTGAACCTACAGAAACAGAGAGTATAAGGGTGGTTACCAGGAGTTTGGAGATGGAGGAAATGGGGAATATGTGGTCAAATGGTATAAACATGCAGTTGTAAGATGAATAAGTTCTGGAGACCTTACGTAGAGTGTAATGACTATAGTTAATAATGTAGTATATACCTGAAATTTGCTAAGAGAGTAGATCTTAAGTATTCTTACCACCAACCGAAGAAGATAACTATGTGAGATGATGGCTATGTTAATTAGCTTCATTGTGATAATCATAATGTACACAAATAGCAAGCATCACATTGTATACTTTAAATGTATACAATTTTTGTTTGTCAATCGTAACTGAAGAAAGCCAAAAAAACAAAAAGACTGGAGTAGGGTGGGCCCATAATCCAATATGGTTGGTGTTCCTATAAAAAGGGGAAATTTGGACACAGACATGCAGCCAGCATGCCATGTGACCATGAAGGCAGAGATTGGGGTGATGTGCCCGTAAGCCAAAGAGTGCCAAAGATTGCCAGAAAACCTCCAGAAGCTAAGAGAGAAACATGGAACAGATTCTCTTTTATGGCCCTCAGAAAGAATCAACCCTGCTGACACCTTGATTTCAGACTTTTAGGCTCCAGAACTGTGGGACAATAAATTTCTGTTAAGCTACCCAGTTTTTGGTACTTTGTTTCAGCAGCCCTTGAAAACTATTACATTTCTTAAAATACTTATAATGTAAGAAGACAACTTTTGGCATGTTGCTTTTTACAAATGATACACTGGAACCAAGTAGTTATTTGCCACTTTATATAATAAAGCAGTTATGTGCTGATAAGTTTCAATCTAGGCTATTTTAGATATATTATTATGTTTGGTATTAAATATCGAAATGTATATTATTGTGTATTAAAATTCAGATTGAAATATAATTTTATATTTTAGCATCACAAATGACACACAAAGTTACTTGTTGCTGATGTTTAAAATTCTTGAATTTTTACTCAACGAAGAAATGGATCATGAGCGCATTACCTTGCTTTCACTAATTGCCATATCTATTGATATGTACTCAGAATCTATCAACCTGTTCCATTTTCAAAAGACAAGGTCTTAAATACTTTTATATATTTATTTTCCAAACATACAAATTAAAACAAATACTAGTCACTGAAATCTACAAAACACTACTGAAAGAAATTACAGGGAAATACTATGCATTCATGGGAGACTTACTATTGGAAATGTATTCATTCTCACCATATTAATGTATAGATTCAACAAGATCCTAATGAACCTAGAACAAGTTTTACTATGAATTCAAAAGGCTGATTCAAAAATTTGTGTGGAAATGTAAAGAGCATAACATAGTAAAGACAATGAAAAACTACACAGTCAAGGTATTCATTTTATCAGATCTTCATGTCTGTTATATTGATATAGTAATTAAAATTTCATGATATCTACACAAGGATGTACAAATAGACCAATGGAATAGAGTTTATAGTCCTAGAAAAATTTTTAATATTCCCAGACACCATAGAACCCTTTCAATATGAAGATATGGGTGTTCTTTTTATTTGAAATGTTTTCTTGGATTATAGTTTTAAATACTAATTGGGTTCCATTGCTTTGTTTATTGTTTTCAGGGACTCTGGTTGTTAGATATTTTTTGCTGGTCTTCTATTTCTATTACTTTCTCTCTGGTTCCTTGTATATTGTGTACTCATTTCCATTCCTATTCTCCTCATTGTTTTCTGGCTTTTTTTCAATGACTCTTACTAAATTGTTATTTTAATTCATATTCACTTTGAGCATTTTGTAATATAGTCTTCATTTCGCAAAAGGTTTTATCTTTATGTTTTTTCTGAATGCACGCAACTATCATTTCTTTTCTTTTGTCCGTTTCTGGTTTGGGGTTTATAATTTCTGATTAAACATTTTTCCATTTGTTTGCTTTTATTTATTAACATATCCCCAAATATGAGTTTAAAATATTTGATTTAGTTTGGAGTCTTATGGCAGAGGGCTTTTTTTTTTCCCCCATATTTGATATTAGGGAAGATTTTTCATCAGATAATATATTTTCATTTGATAGTAGCTTTGAATAGATAAAGGTTGCTTGTGTCTATGCATTCCATGTCATGAACAGGGCTGAAATTTTGGGGTGAATGGAAAGGATTCTAGTTTAGGACTCCCTCTTAAGCAAGTGCAGTCAAGTGTAATTTCTTTAATGGATAGCATTTGGGGGCGGTTAGTAGGGAAGTAACTCAAATCATTTTGCTTTTCAGAACCCTACATTTTCCCCATATTCCCCTCTTGTTTCCTTTTCCCTTTATTATTCAGTGTCCTTACACCCGGCCTTCCTTTTTACTCTCTTCTCCCCAAGAAATGTTCCTTTACTTACACTGCCTCCTCAAGTCCCACATTTTACATCCCTTTCGAATTGTTAGTACTTTGATTTATAGGAATTTTATTTTTCATCATTTTCCCTCTTGGATTGAATTGTTCTCAATGGAGATGATTTGAGCTTAATCTTCTCTTCTTTTTTCCTATGCGAAGGCTTACAGCAGAGCTCAAAAATGCCTGGTTGGAAACCGGTGTTTATATTTATGATTAAAGACAATATTCTCTGTCCTAGTTATGATGGTGGCAAGGAATTGTGTGGATTTATTTTTCCTTGTTGATTTATAAGGTTTTGAGGAAGATGAGTGAAGATATTTGTATTTGAGTAGTTATCGTTACCTTGGCTACCAATGTTAATCTTTTACAATTAATACATATTTGTAATTGGAGGATGTATCACTTAGGAATTGTAGTTGGCTGCCAGCTAAGCTAATAGCTTGAAGTGGATAAGAATTTATTTTTTGCCCTTGGAGAAGTCTGTGTTGTCACCATTGCCCCAAGATCCTTCACTTTTTTCTGCATATCCATCATTAGCATGTGGCTTCCATTCTCAAGGTTGCCTCGATTTTACGAGGTGCTGAAGTCTCAGTCATTACTTTCATGTTTTAGATAGGGAGGAGGAAAAAGAATAAAGGGTAAAATGGAGGCCTTCTCCCAGATGACTCATCCCCCTTTAAGAATGTTCTCAAAAAGCTGCCCAAGCCGGGCGCGGTGGCTCACGTCTGTAATCCTAGCACTCTGGGAGGCCGAGGCCGAGGCGGGTGGATTGTTTGAGCTCAGGAGTTCGAAACCAGCCTGAGCAAGAGTGAGACCCTGTCTCTACCAAAAAATAGAAAGAAATTAATTGGACAGCTAAAAATATATAGAAAAAAAAATTAGCTGGGCATGGTGGCGCATGCCTGTAGTCCCAGCTACTCGGAGGCTGAGGCAGGAGGATTGCTTGAGCCCAGGAGTTTGAGGTTGCTGTGAGCTAGGCTGAAGCCACGGCACTCTAGCCTGGGCAACAGAGTGAGACTCTGTCTCACAAAAAAAAAAAAAGGCTGCCCAGTACCCCTCGCTTATGTCTCTTTAGCCACCACTGCCTGCAGGAGGGAAGGAAAATGTAGTATTTTAGAAAGACATCCTCCTAACTCCATTAAAGTCATTGTTCTCTTAATAGGGAGAAGGGAAAATAGTACCTGATAGGTACTGGCAGTTTTTGCTACAGGAAATATAAGTCTTTGTTTAGATAATATTTTACTCCATGCCTAATATATTTCTATTTCTAGGTATTCATTACCCTAAATGATTATGTATTAGAAATGGATAATAGTCAAGATATATTTAGTTCAGCTAATTCATGTTAAATCTGTACATGCATTAACAATATTGTATACTAATATGCGTTAGAACAACTTTATAATCTGAAAGTATTAAGTCAGCAAAATATGACAAGTTAAAAAAATCTTATAATTTTGGACAACTATTTAAGCCAGAGAAGTCAAATCATTGTGAATTTTCCTGGTATGCATGCATTTGAATACTCTTTCATATTAAATAACTGTATTTTAAACCTAATAGCTCTAACAATAGTTTTGATATATGCCTTTCTACTTGAATCATTCAATATTTTACCACTGACTAGAAATTTCTGGTTAGCAGTATAACTGTCAGTCAGCTTCTAACTTCAGAGTTCAAAATTTATTTATTTGGTTAATACTGAACTTTTTACTCCGAAGAGCTCAAGGCAGTGAATGGCTAATTTAAGCCTTGAAATATTTAGCATTACAAGGCAAAAAGAGGTGAGGCAATAAATAGAGCATGGAAAATGGGAGTAGAAGGCAGACAGTGATAACTTCAAGCCCAGGTAACACTCCAGGCAGTGTTCTCTAAGCATGATACATTAGCGAAAGAAAAGGGATTTCTCCATTCTTCCCTCTTGGTGGCTGCATTAGTCGTTTACTAGGAGTCAAATTGCCTCTTCTCCGAGTTTATTTTTTAGATTCCCAAATTATTGTCTATATCTTCCAAGCTTTCTGCCACTGTTTCTCACAAAAACGCATTTATTTTATTTATGCATCTACACAAAAGAAACACATAATTTTAGGGGGTTCACACATACTCTGCAGCTCATCCAAAAAGTCTCGAATTTGAGAACCACCGAATTAAAAGTTAAGCTTGTCTACTAGATAGAAGGGGGAGATTATTCCTCTAGAAAATAAAGTAGATAAACAATATTTTCAAGTTGCCTTAGCTTCAAGTTGCTGTATTTGAGCACTGCCAATAATTTCATATTTGTTTCCAAATAACAGGTTTTGCAGGAGGATTGTGGGGATAGAGGAGTGGATAAAAGGTGTTGACAAATGATGAAATCATGCTGGATTTCGAACTATAAAAACATATTTATTTATTTTAGCAGTGGATAAAACTGTTGATGAATTTCCAAGGTGCCCTACTGCGATAAACTTATTTTATTGTCCCACAATGTATTATTTTACCATTCTGTTTCTTCAAGGCCAATCACAGGCCCCATTTCTGCCTGTTATTGGGAAGTTCTGCTTTTCTAAGCAATCATTTTCCAAGAGTTACCCTTGTAAATATCCTTTCTTCCTGAGCATTCAATCAATATATTTTCTTGCTGAGTACCCATGACAGAGACACTGGAGGCCACAGGCTGAACAAGACAAGCCCAATGTGGGCCCTCATGCAGGCTATCTTCCCCCAAGGAGAAACAGCCATTAAATGACAGATTTAATAATTAGTTATTTAGAATTATGATGAGTGCTATAAAGAAAAAGTACAAGGCCTATATTAGTCAGCTCAGGCTGTCATAACAAAATACCATAGCCTGAGCAGTTTAAACAACATAAATTTATTTTTTCATTATTGTGGATGTTGAAAGTCCTAGATCAGGATCTGGTAGGGTCTATTTCTGGGGAGGGCTTTTTTCCTGGCTTATTGATGATCACTTTCTCTCTGTGACCTCACATTCCCTTTTTTTGTGCATGTGCAAAGAGAAAGAGAAGGAGTGAATTCACTGGTCTCTTCCTAATAGGACACTAATCCTTTGGGATTAGGGCCTCACACTTATCACCTCATTTAACCTTAATTACTTTCTTAGAGGACCCATCTCCAAATACAGTCACACTTGAAGTTAGGGTTTCGACATAAGAATTTGGGAGGAATACAAACATTCATTTCATAAGAAGATTTAATCAGAACATTTAACAAGGTACCTGAATTAATCTGGATTATTAGGGAAGATCCTATGAGCAAGTAATAATTGAGCTCTAACAGATTAATTTACTTAAAAAATAAGAGGGAGAAAATAATATTGACAAAAGAAATAGCATGCAAGAAGGCCCTGGAGCAAGAAGCAGCATACCATATTGGAGGAACTGAAGCCAGGGCAGAATTGTAAGAGGAATGAGTGTGGTAAAGAGTAGTGAAAGACATAGCTGGAGAGGTAGGCAGGAATCAGAATTTTTAGAGTCAAGTTAACAACTGGGTAGACATTGAGCAACTTTTTAAGCATAGGAATAACATGATTATGCTTTTTATAAAGGAAATCCTCAGACTGCAGCATAAAGAACCAATTAAAGAGGATCGAAAATGAATTAAAGACCAGTTATAGGGCTATGGTACTATTTCAAGTGAGAAATGATAGTAGCTCAGGGTAAAGTTGTGAATCTAGAAATGGAGAGAAGTAGATTGAATTAGACATATTAGCATTTTAGAGATAGAACTGAAGTAATCTGGCGATTGATTATTAGTTAAGAAAAGAGATGAAGAGGAAGAAGACAAGGGTGACTCGGGTTTCTGGTTAAATTTGGACCTACTCACTCCTGTGGAAAAGAATAACCTTTTTAGTAAAGGTTGGATGGACATGGAGTGATAATCACGTGTCTAGTTTGGGACATGAATCTTAGGTGCCTATGGTATGTTCCATTGGATATATGTGCTGCAGATCATTTTAAGAAGCTCTGGGATAGGTTTTTTAAGTTTAAAAACTATCAATCATAAATGATAAATGAAGCTATTAGTCTTAGCTGAGATTTCCAAAGGACAGAGAAATTAGAAAAGAAGAGCAAAAGCTGAGGACAGAGCTTTGAAAAAAAAGACTTAAAATTAAATGAGAAGCTGCAAAGGACAATTAGAAGGAGTCATTGGAGAGGGATGAGGAGACGGCAAGGGCTATGTATGTTTCAGAGGAGGAGTAGGCAATGGGGATAACTGCTAAGAATGAAGTAAGGTGAGGTCCAAAATTTGGCAAATATGTTTAGCCAAATGGAGTGAATGGAGAGCCACTTTGGTGAAAGAGCATTGGTTGGCGCATATTGGGATGCAGCAGAAAGCGTGGGACACAGTGGAAGATGGAGAGAGGAGTGGCTCCACGGACCTCCGTCCTGTTGCTCACCTGGATGTACACCTGGCAACTCTTATAGCTTAATACCAAAAGAATTTGAAATGTAGAAGAGCCAAATTTTCCCAGTTAGAAATCAAGGTACGATGTTTACGTCCATTTTTTTCCTGATGCCTTAAAGATAATGGGGATATTTCAGGTTTTATGTATTATATGAGTAGTTTTTTATCACCTAAACAAAAGTACTAAAATTGAAATTCTATGTTCTTTATTAGGACACAAGAGCACAATTCTCAAAGACTTTTATTCTAACAAGAATGAGACTCAATTTGGCCAAAGAGAAAATGATATTGAAAATAAATAGGTAAGAGTTTAAAAGAGAAATGAGATATTTGAAAAAATACTGTGTTTTGTGGTACTAAAAGGAGTGCCTAGAAGGTTGAATCACCATGATAAATATAAATGATTTTATGGGTCCTCACAGAATAGTTTTTAAAATAAGATTCTGGTGGTAATAGAAAAGGTAATAATTTGAATTTTCTTAGCACATATGTGATAAGGTCTGTAATAGACAGGTGAGAGAGATTTTGTGGGCAATGCATGTCCCAGAGATGTTGATGGAAACATTCAAGAAATAGCACATCTGCCCCTGGGAGAGGAGGTAATTAATACAGAGCAAATTTTCTGTAAGTCTTTAGTAAGAAGGCATGTTCTAATAGAATGCCAGAAGCCTTGTTTATGAGAACCAGGATGCATGAGAACAGTTTTAAACACTAAGGGCAATCTATAACACTTCATTATTCAATTTCCCTCAAACATATTAGTTTGTGAAGCAATAATTTTGGGCTAGCCACAAGAAGTTGTTCAATTTCCACTAAGAACAAGATGAAAGTAATTAGATATAAGAAAACATCACTCAGAATTCTCTGTTAAATGAATCATTGCACTTGTCCCTCAGTGTCTGTGAACAAATCAAGTACTAGTCATAAGAATAAAAAGAATTGTTGTGGAATCAATTTTTGTGAGGATTTTCAGGAAAAGGGAAAACATATATTCTATAGGAAGAGTGAAATATAGTCCTGCAAATAGACAGGAAGATGTTCATGTGATTTGGGCTGACTCTGAGTTTCACTATATTTAGATATGATAGAAAGTGGGAAGAAGAAAAATAGCTTTATTGAAGAAGAATGAGAGAAATAGTTATACCCTAGTGGAAAATTTTCTGAATAATGTCTCATGTAACCAGACTTTGCACAACTCTAAATGTTTACACGCTCGGTGCCAATGGACAACTTTTACAATGTCTATAAACAACTCTTATTCCAGACTCAAACATCTCCCTGCTGTGGGATGGTTAGTAGGCAAATACAAGCTGTCAAATAGCACCTTGGAGCCAGATTCCACATATAGAGCAGCAAGTATCTGTGTGCAGGCTGATTCATGTGCACAGCACAACATTTTCCAATAGCTGAAGTTCAATTTAGAAAGGAGGATTTGGGAAAGCAAATCTGTTTCATCTAAATAAAATACATTTTTCAAGTTACCCTTTTTATTTTTAATAAATGTCATAAAGAAAACTCAAGTACTAATTAATTATTTATGGAAGAAGAAATCTGAAGCAGAGAAACATGCAGGTTAAGTATGTGTCCCTTTGGTAGTCAGGGGAAAGACAGGGAGCACAGGTTCAGCAGAGAAGACAATGACAAGTAAAGATCTTGGACTCCATTTCAGTAACTTTAACCTAAGGATATAGTTTTGGTGAGAGTAGGCACAAAACACAAAAAACCAGAGACATAAGTGAAATACAGAATACTGTTGCCTATGATGCTTACATAGAATGGCAGCAGGGAGCAAAAATAATTGAAACACTCTGTTGTGAGAGGTTTTGAACTTTGTTGTTGTTTATCAATTGTCTGTATTAGCTCCTTAAATCAAAAAAGAAATAAAAAACATTGTGGGACCTGGTGTGTCTCCTAATTCTGGATGTACAATTCTAAATTCTATATTTATTAACTGTTAACAGGAAACATGTCTCACCATATCTTAAAACATTTTAGAAATCAATCAACCAATTGTATAGTATTTATAATTTTATCACTGTGTTTGCATCACTAAAACAGTATCTGCCTAACCTGGGGATGCCTCCCTGCTTTGGTCATGACTGTTCTTAGATTCTGTTAATTGCATTGAGATTAGAATATCAGGATACAACTGCCAGGCACAGGTCAGGGAGCTTCACAAACCCTTTGTTCACTATTCAGTGCATTGTTTATCCAGTCTGCCTCTGTCCTCTCCTTTAAGGTGGGAATTGCCTTCAATAAGAAATGTCCTAAGCCTCAAAGCTGGCCTTGCTTATCCATATGTTGCATAAATAACATAGTGCATTTATTGCAGCTGTTCAACTGGGCATTTGTGGGCTAGGCTAGAATACACTAATAAAGGAGAGAAGGACAGGAACCTTTTTCCCCCTCATGCTAGTCAGAAATTACAGGCTTCTGATGAAACAAAGTAAACCTTGTTTTTCTTTTATTTAGGAAAAAAGGGCCAATCTCTCCCTAATCTACATTTATATTTCTACATATCTATCTATAGATATAGAGATATAGAGAAAGATATAAAGACAAAGAGAGCAGGATTATTTTAATCACAGATTAGAGAGTGTTTCCCATTTCCCCTCAGACTAGCCATACACCCTGTATTTCAGAAAAAAAGGGCAGAGCGACTTTGGTTGACTTTGAATTTTCATGAACTGTTAATACTCTCCATTTCTCTTAGAAGGAAAAACAGTTAAATATCTTGTTCTCAGATTTTCAGGACTCATTTGGGGATGATCCTGAGCAACATTTCTAACCTCACTGTTGGAAATGGTGCAAACTGTTATCTTCTTTCAAGGCATTTAGAAGCAATTAATAGACAAAACTAATACATGAAATAAATAATAAAGAGCACACCTTAGAAAAGCTAAATATGTTATGCTAAATATGCCACAGGAGAGAAAATTTAAGAAAGGAGATAGTCATCTGCTCTGTTCTTTCCTACATCCCTCCTGCTGAGATGAAAGCCATCTTTTCTCCTCCCTACTAAGAGGATAATCCAACTTTCCTATCAATATTAAAAATGGCCCAAGTCTCTCCCATTTTAAAAAAAGTTTGTCTAATTTGATGACCCCTGCACTCCTTCATAAACATATTTCTTGGGAAAAATATTTACTCTCAGAGTTTTCACTTTTTTATAACTGCTTCACTTCTCAAGCCACATGTATGAAGCTGTGGGTTAAGGAATGAATAATATGTGGGTTGTTAAAGTGTTAAGTATAGAAGTCTCTTTTCCCTGATACTTGAACATCTTTTTGGGGTCTGTCCTATGCTGTTGTTCTCCTTCCTGGGTGAACTGACTCTACTCCACAGCTTCAGTGACCACTGTCAGGCTGATAACTCCAAAATTTGGATGATCAGTATCTTTTTCTCTTTTGAACTTCATATGCACATTTTCAACTATGCACTTTCTCTATATCTTTGAACTTCCCATTCATAAATAAAATGGAGTAAGTTCAAAAGTAAAATGATAGTACTATTCTCCCTTAACACCTCACACCTTATAAATCAATAACTCCCATTCACTTCCTTTCTTCTTCTCTCCAAAGTATTGATACTGCTCTACGTCATGATGTTGATATACCAATACTGTCTACCTTATTTCCACAATTTCCATATTAGATTTTATCAAGTAGTGAAATTGAAGCAGCAATAAAAAATCTTCCTAAAAAAAATCGTGGACCAGATGGTTTCACACCCAAATTTTACCAGACCTACAAGGAAGAACTGGTGCCTATCCTGCAGAAATTATTCCACAACAATGAGAAGGAAGAAATCCTCCCCAAAACATCAATAACATGATCTTATATCTAGAAAACCTCAAAGATTCTTCCATGAGACTGCTGAAATTGATAAACAAATTCAACAAAGTCTCAGGTTATGAAATCAATGTACACAAATCAGTACCATTCCTATATGCCAACAGCAAACTGAGAACCAAATCAAAGACTCAATACCCTTCACAATAGCAACAAAGAAAATAAAGTACCTAGGAATATATTTAACTAAGGTGGTAAAAGACCTCTACAGGGAGAACTATGAAATACTGAGAAAGGAAATAGAAGAGGACGTAAACAGGTGTAAAACCATACCATGCTCACGGGTTGGCAGAATCAACATTGTTAAAATGTCTATACTACCCAAAGTGATCTACAGATTCTATACAATCCCTATTAAAACACCAACATCATTTTTCACAGATCTAGAAAAAATAATTTTGTGCTTTGTATGGAACCAGAGAAGAGCCTGTATAGCAACAGCAATCTTAAGCAAAAAGAACAAATTGGGACACATCACTTTACCAGACTTCAAGCTATACTACAAGGCCATAGTAATTAAACAGCATGTTACTGGCACAGAGACATAGACCAATAGAATAGAACTGAGAATCCAGACATAAAACCATCCTCATATAGCCATCTAATCCTTGATAAAGCATATGAAAACATACACTGGGAAAAAGAATCCTTATTCAATAAATGGTGTTGGGAAAACTGGATAGCCACATGTAGAAGACAGAAACAGCGTCTGCACTTTTCACACCTCACAATATCAACTCACAGTGGATAACAGACTTAAACCTAAGGCATGAAACTATACGAATTCTAGAAGAAAATGTTGGAAAAACTCTTTTTCTAAAAATCTATTTTTTTCCCTTTGATCATTTTCCACATACTAGATATAGTAATCTTTTTTAAAAAACTTAAATCTGATTATGTTTACCCTTTCTAAAATGCTTGAGGGACTCATCATTACCCACAGGATAAAATATGATTTCCTTAACAGGGCTCATGTGGTCCTTTGTGATTTGACCCCTGATTAATCCTCCAACTTCATTTCTTGATACCTCCCCCTCCCATTCACTGATCTAGTCAAACACATTACTTTCAGTAGTCCAAAGGCACTGGATTTTAGCACAGATTGTTCCCTGTTGTCCAGTGGACTCTTTCTCCATCTTCATTTGTCATCAGTCATTAAAACTATACTAATGTAGACATTCCTTCCTTGCAGAAGTCTTTCTTGAATCCACACCACCCACTCGTTTAGACTTTTGATTACCTTTGTCTCAGTTCTCATTAACTATATCCTCTATTCAGCTCGGTAGAGTCAGGGAGTATGTCTGTTTCAAATAAATCCCTTAGTTCCTCCATAATCAAGCATAATGCCTGACATAAAGTAGGTGTTCAATTAAATATGGTCAGTGAATGATATTTAAACAAAAATCTCTTGACTAGAATTTCATTGGTATCAACATTTCAAGAAATAATGTTTATGAAAGATTTCTCTCTGTAACACTTTAAAGACTGGTCAGATTTAACAATCTACTTAAAATGATCATATGGCAACACAAAAATATGATGAAACCTTACCAATGTTGGCCAAATAGGAAAAAATAAATAAATCAGGGCTGAGTGTAAAACAATTATGGTACAATTTTAAAATGAACACAAATGTATTAGTTTCAACTAAGATATTCCAAACTAGACTAACAAACTCTTAAACTAAGATATTCCAAACTAGACTAACAAACTCTTAGAGGTACTAAGGAACTCAGTCTAAAAAAATAGAAGCTTTCAGGTTAGTATGTAAATTGTAAGCATGTGGGCGTTTCTAAAAGTGTTTCAAAATCACCCATTCACTTAAGTATTTTAAGCATTCCTCCTGCAATTTAGCTCAAGCTGCAATTTAGAACAATTTGAGAGAAAGATTTACTAAGTAAAAATAATTTTCAATCAGCCTCTTTTCCAAATTGTTATAAACTTTAAATTTATATTAGCTGTTCTAATTAATGAGGTTCTAGTGTCTTTGATATT
Source organism: Avahi laniger (assembly GCA_963575035.1). NCBI lineage: Eukaryota > Metazoa > Chordata > Mammalia > Primates > Indriidae > Avahi > Avahi laniger. Next base: position 54,314 of record CAUYSK010061035.1, read on the forward strand.
GGAAAATAAAGTCCTTGGTCCTGGGTGGTGTATGGTGCTAAAAAGGAAGCATAAAATTTTTTAAAAGTATTGTCAGAGCTACGGGAGAAAAGAAAATGTCTCCAACACAAGCAAATGGTAGCATTTAAGAGCTGCCTGAGATACCTAACTTATGAGTTGTCCTCTTAGTCCAGCAACCTGAATCTGGAGTGAGCTCTAGTCACAGAGTATACCTAGGCTAGCTCCAAGAACAGTTAGAAGCCTTTGCTAGCGGTGCCCCTGAGAAGTGATTCCTAAGTCAGAGTACATGTGCACAGAGAAGTGAAGGAGCAGTCAGGCCAGCTTCATGAGGGTAACATTTCAGAAGAAAATAAATCAGTGTTGACTCCATTTATTTTGACAATGAAGTGCCTTCATTATATTTGGGAAGTGGGTTCTTATGTGTATAAGGACAAGTTATATTGCACAATGTATCTTATAAGGTTTTCCTAGAGCAGTTTTTATGTATATCATTTTAATTTTTATATGTCCATATATAAAATACAAACTTCTATATACACAAATGCATGCCAGTAATCTACATCAAAAGATAAAGTATGAAAAATATAATACATTTTACTATGTTTATTCCCATATTATCACAGCAGTTTCACAGAAAAAAATGATCCAGACTATTTTTAGGTCTTAAGAATTCAGGAAATGCTATCATTTTCATCCCTGAATGTTTTGTAGAATTATGTATAAACAACACCAAACTGATGAGGAAACATTTTGTGTTTAAAGACCTTTAGAAAGAGATCTACAAATCTCTCTCAACATTACATTCCTGAAAAAATACCTCAAAACTTTTGCCTGAGGAAACTATTTTCTATAATAACATGAATTCCTCAGATAGCAGCAAAAGCCCATTTCCTGCTGTTAGGCTCTCAATGGAAAGGAGATGAATAATTTTTCTTCGTATCTTTGAGCAATGTGGAAATTATTCCCCAATCTTCTCTGTTTCACACTAAATAATTCCTTGCTCCCTGAGCTCTTCTTCAAGGGCGTTACTTGAAATTATCGTTGTTGATCTCTATTGCACCCACTTCAGAGTCTCTTTATGAGTTATAGAAACCTAGACTCAAAAATTTAATAAGAGTAAAACTCAGATTTCACATTTTTCATAGTCTTATTTGTAGATTCCAATCTTCTAGTTACAAAAAATAAAAGAAAGAATGTGAGAAAATAGCAACACTACATCCTGGAACTTATTTTCTGACTAAGCTGCCCATGTTTACTATTGCCCTTGTCTGCACTTGTCACTGTCCCCCACCCTGCTCCCACTACCCTCCATTGCTAGGAAAGTGCAATGTTTTATACACTGGAAACTCTAAGCACTATTAATATTACTGTGCAATAGGGCCCTGTGAGGCTTTTTAAATAAACTGCGAGAGCACTAGAGCCCTTCATTGAATTAAGACAGAATTCTGTTGTGAAGAACAACACTGATTTCTCCAGCAGATAGAGGTGAATGGTTTTAATTGGATTAATAATGTGACCCTTGGGCCCCATAGAGATCTATAATGCTCAATTACATAAAATTTTAACTAAAAGGTTTTGCTAAAGAGATGTGATTTTTATTTTAAGTTTCCTAGATTGAAATGGGTTGTTGGAGCAGTGTATCTTAGTCACATGGTCGGCTATGGGATTTATATTTTATTGTTTGATCAGAAGCTCCTTTAGACTTGTGGAGGACGAGGAAAGCATTCACAGAATGAATTTATTAATAGTTGTACTTAAATAACCACCCAAGAGCCTCATTACTTGCTGGATTTAATAACAATATTATGTAATTAACATAATGTATTCATTCTAATATTGAAAACACTCTGTACTCCTTAGTGAAAGGCAATGCTTCGCATAGGTAAGAGTTCTGGAGGCCCCTGGAGTTAGAATGCCTGAGTTTGAATCTTGTGCTCTCAATATATCAGCTCTGTATTAATGGACCAATTAAACTCAATAGGCCTTACTTTTGTCATATGTAAAATGGAAATATGATACTTTTTCAAAGGTTGCTAGAAAGATTAGATAAGCTAATAATCACTTAATCTTGTGCATAGTAAGTGCTCATTATAGTTATGATTATTAAATCATCATAATCATTGTTTAAATTTGTGACTTTTCCTTTACATATACTAGAGTCTTATGCCAAAACTTGATCATTCCTCTTAATTTCTGGTAATATGGTAATCACTTTAATTACCGTTAAAAGCTGAGTTACATGCAGAAAAGTGCTGAAAGAAACTTGAAATCATGTAATTAGAGAGAATATGATTATCAAATCCAAAAAAACCTCCCACATAATTCCCTCTAAAGTATGCTTAAACAGACAAAAACTTCAATTGAAAAAGTAACTTTAGGCAGGGCATGGTGGCTCACACCTGTAATCCTAGCACACTGACAGGCCAAGGCGGGAGGATCGCTCAAGGTCAGGAGTTCAAGACCAGCCTGAGCAAGAGTGAGATCCCATCTCTACTAAAAATAGAAAGAAATTAGCTGGACAACTGAAAATATATAGAAAAAAGTTAGCCGGGCATGGTGGCACATGCCTGTATTCCCAGCTACTCGGGAGGCTGAGGCAGGAGGATTGCTTGAGCCCAGGAGTTAGAGGTTGCTGTGAGCTAGGCTGATGCCATGGCACTCTAGCCCAGGCAACAGAGCAAGACTCTGACTCAAAAAAAAAAAAAAAAAAAAGAAAGAAAGAAAATAACTTTATGAAATCTTTAGCTCCCAATATGAAAGTAGTACCAAAACCTTTTCTTACGAGGAGAGAGATGAATGGAGGGAGATAAGCATGAACAAGGACAAATTTCCTCTGTTTGGAATCTGTGTTCCCTTCTCAATTTCTGGAGAAAATACCAAATGGTTTCTTTTTCAGCAGCTTCAGATCCAGACAGAGAAGCCCACACAGGCCCATTAAGAATATTCTAGTCACCAAAATGAACACTGGAAACCCTAACAGAAGTAACACAGACCCATATTACTCCAATGTTGACCATATAGACGGGTTTGGGAATTAAGAAGATGGTTCTTTACATGCAAATACTCCTAAGGGTAAAACTTATCATTCTTCCTGCATTATTTTGGCTGCATTATTTTGACTGACTTCATTCACATAGCTACTTTACCTGGCATTTAGCTGAATCTGTATGAATAGCAATTTTAATATGAGGGAGGAAGAGGAGTTAACACCATACATTTTTATTGAGCTCATTCTGTGATGGATGCATTAGCTAGATAATGGAAGGGATAATAGAATGAGCACACTTTTGCCATCAAGGAACATGCACATTAATAAAAAAGATAGAGAAATTGAGGACATACAAAAACATAAAATGTACAGAAAAATATAACGTGATATAGGAGATATACACAGTGCTTTTGGTGACCAATGGAGGGGACTGATCACATACAAGGTAGGGTCAAGAAATGTTTTATCATCCAGTGGGAGGTAAGACATAAGATAAAAAAATTCATGGTTCAGGCTTTACACGAGAATTCACAAATGACCACCTGCAGATATACTTATCTTGGCTGGCACAATGTTTTTAAATTTTTAGAAATATATGGCAATCTTTTCAAAACTGAGAATTTTTATATAAAAATTCCTGTTTCTAGCTTTTCTTTAAATATTGGAAGATCTGCACAGACTGGCTTTCAGGGACTACAGCAGGAGTTCTCGGGAGACTGCTGGGAACCGAGCCAGAGCACTGTGCTCTGCAGATTACCTAAGGCCAGACCCCTGTGCCCACTTCATGCATTCAGGTGACCTGTCTGAATCCTGTACACATTTTAAATTAAGGTTTTTATTTTACATGGTATTATTACTTCAGAATATTTAATATCTCTTTTTGCTCTATGCCTAATTGTATAAAATGGAGTCAACATGTGTTAAGTATGTTTAAGAGAAAACATGAATATTGCACATGAAACTTACAAAATATGTAAATACATAGTAGGAAACCAAAAAGTTGAATTGTTCCATAGAGTAGATATTATGTAAGGTGCTCTTAGAAGGATGGGTAATATTTACAAACCAGGGAAGTGATGAGAGTAAAGAATTCCACATATAAGCAAAGAAATGAAGAAAGAATATTTGGGTCAAATTTAAGGAAAATAAACTGTCCTTCTATACATACATGGGATACATTTGAGGAATAACCGGAATCTGGCGAATGATGTTCATAACCTATGTGGCTCTCTACCCCCAGTTCCAATACAGTATTATCATCAACCATCACTCTTTGCCAGATGAAGTGCTAGGGCCAGAAGACTGAATCCAGATGACGGAGCAAGACTTTGAAGTCTACTGGGGTCTGGGTGAAGCCTGGTCAGGCTCAAGATTTTTTTTCTGGTCCTCAGGAGAACCTGGACACCAGCAGCCAAGAGCTCATGGGCAAAAATTAGAAATAAAGTTAGTCTCTACAAATACTCAAGGGGAGGGGCCAAACAGGTTTTTAAAAATCTAACTGGGTTCACCCAGAGGTTGTTGGGGTTCCACAGAGAGCCATGGGGAAGGAGAAACTGCATGCTAAGAATTCTCCACCTCTGCAGCTGGAAGCCTGCTGGCCGTTGCAGCTAAGAAGCCCAGAGTGCAGAGGGCCTCTTTTTGGGGGCCTATATACAGCCAGCTCCCAGAAGGTGAGACCACTGACTCCCTCCATTCTTGGTATTCTCACTTTCTAAAAAGTAAGTAAATAAATAAACTGATCTTGAGCTATAAGGTAAGCCAAAAATGGGCAAAGAAAAATGACACCTCAGGAATCTATTACCAATTTACCAGTTGATAAAAGATGATGATAATTCCTCTTAAGAACCTAAGCAATGGCCTGTAAGACTCATAAAGATTTCATAACACAGAGAAAAAAATACAAAAATATAGATATTAAGAGAGAGTTGGAGGATTGAACTAGGAGACACAACATGCCAATATTGAGTTCCAAAAGGAGGAAAAGAACAAAAATGAAGGACAGGCATTGAACAAGAAATTATTAAAAAGCTAATTATTTGAAAAAATACTTGTCTGTAGCTTGAAACAAAATACTCAGAAATCATGTTAAAATTTCTGAACAAATTCTTTTTATTAATTTCTCTAATTTAAATTAGAACTCTATGTATAACTGACTTTTATTATATTCTTCTACATATTTTCTTTTCTATTATAGCTATCCAGTTCTGAAAATATTTTCAATTATTTATAATTTTATTTTGAGATCATTTTGCTTATGATAATATTTGCTTTAGATATTATATTTAGTTGTATGTCGTTGGTACACAGAAGTTTAAAATAGTTAATTTTCTTCATAACATCACACAGAGCTCGTCTTTATCTTCTTTGGTACTTTTCTACTTAAATGAACATTAACTGATATAATACCTGTTCTTTCAAAATTAGCTTTAAAACTATTTGCTGCTTTTGTAAGTGAGAAATCATAAATCAACAAACTAAAAATGTTATTGCTTAAGTTTTCATTTTCAGTTCAATATTGGTAATTAATATTTTCTAGGAAATTATTTTCTACAGATTTTATATTGTTGACTTACTATTTAAAGGAATGCAAATTAAAATAGTAATATCACTTTATACATACTAGAAGAACAAATACCTTAAATATTAACTCAAATTGTTGCTGGGATTTCTGGTGATAATGATATAGTCCACTGTTACTTTAGAAAGCAGACTAACAATATTTATTCACTGTAAAAATACAGTAACTTCACATGTAAGCATCTATTCCACAGAAATAAACTTGCAAATGTAAAAAAATCCACTCATACATAGAGAACATTGATTAAAGCCATGTTTCAAGTGGCAAAAAAATACTGTTTTGAGAGAATGATTAAATAAATTCAACAACATAATAATAATGGAATATAATACATCTATTAAAATGTATAGGTTTGACCTATACCAGTTTATTTGAAAGGGTTGTTGTGATATATTGTTAAGAGAGGAAAAAAGCAAGATGCTGAGAAATGTTTTATTAGTACAAGTTCCCCAAGAAGTAGACACCAAGATCCATTAGATATGCAAGAAATTTATAAGCAAAAAATCTGTAAAAGTAAGTGAGGTAGTTGCTGGAAAAGTCTGGGAAGCTCTTCCACGAAGAAAAGAAGAAACAAGGAAGTTTTGATGAAAGAGACTTTCGCTACGGTGAAGTTTTAAGACAGTTTGGCAACACTGCTATAAAGTCCTCCAGTCAAAAATGCCTGTCAGAGTTCCAGCCTATGTAGAAATGAACCCGCCATGGCTGTCTTGCCACTTTCGGTCACTGGCTGGGTACACACCATGAGAAGTATGTCCTTCATGGCAACAGGATGATGGATTTCAGAATTCAGCACCAGTGGCCACAGGTCAATTAGGCTCCCTGGCACTAGAGATCTAAGAGACACATTTCATGGCCAGCACAGATTTTAAGATCTTTTCTTTCAGCATGGAAATAATAATGCCTGAATACATACTGATACAATCATTGATTACATTTGTTCCTTGAAAGAGGTGGGAGGAGAAGAGAGAAGAAGAAAAGAAAAAGACAAAGAAAAAAAAAAAAAAGCCCTGAAAAACCATGATTTTATAAAGTGCATGAGATGAAAAAAAGGTAAATGATCAATTTATATAAATTATATTAATTTAAATAACTTTTGATATCTTAAAATATAAATGAATATATTTAACAATATGTTAAGATGTCAGTTGTCCCCAATTGATCTATAAATTCAAAGCAATACATATGAAAGCTTTTTTCATGGAAATTCATGTTAATTCTAAAATTCACACGAAAATGCAAAAGACCTATAATATTTAATGTAATTTTGAATAAGAACAGAGTCGGAGTAGTATCTAAGTTCAAAATATGTTATAAAAATATATCAGTCCAAACAATGTGGTTTGGTATTAAGATAGACAAATAGATAAACAGAATAGAATGGAGAGTTTAGACTCAACTGACTTTCAACAAAGTTGCAGTGTTAATTCAGTGGGAAAAAAGATGTATACATGTTGTCTTTTCAGCAAGTAGGGCTAGAATAATTGGATATTCACATGCCAAAATAAAATAAAATAAAATAAAATGTATTTGATTCATAGCTTTTCCATGTTGGGAAAAAACCCTTCAAAATCACAGACCTAAATATAAAAACCTAAAACTATAAAACTTCTAAAAGAATGCACAGGAGAAAATTAGTGTGGCCTTTAGTGAGGCAAATATTTACTAAAGGCAAATAAATAGAGTGATCTATCAGACAAAACTTAGTAAATTGGACCTCATCAAAACTAAAAACTCCTGTTATTTGAATAAAAATCTTAAGAAAATGAAAATACAATTCAGAAATTGTAAGAAAATAGTTGCAACACACATAACTGGTAAAGAGCTTGTATCCATAATATACAAAAAAAAATTAAACTTAAAAATAAGAAAGCAACTCAATAAAACAAGACAAAATATTTAAGTAGATATGTCATTGAAGAAGATGTATGGATGAAAAATAAGCAGTTAAAAAGATGCTCAACATCCCTAGCGTAGGGGCAGAGAAAAAGTTTCCCTTCTGCCTCCTCTGAAGGGTAGCTGAAATGATTGATAACAGATTAATAAGAGAAAACAGCTTATGAATTTATTAACATGCAAGTGGACACAGGATTCCTGCAAACATGAAACTCGAAGGACGACGGGATGGTGGATGGTTGAGGTTAAATACCCTCCTAATTGTGGGGGTGGGGGGGCACATAAGTAATTTTAGAGAAATAGCAAATGATTTTTAGGGGTGATGAATGGGCCCAAAGAACAATGTCCTGCGACGAGTTCCTCAGAGCTCCTAAGGAGGTGGCAGGGAGGTGAAGGGCAGCCCTTCACTGTGAACGAATGTTATCTTATGTAGATAACGTCTCCCCGGCAATCTGTAGGAGCTGATCTCAGAAGAACAGATGAAAAGCCTGCCTGGACACCATAACTTTTAGTCTCTTCTCTCCTCCTGTAGTTGATCCTTCCCATTTATTTGATGATTCCTAGAGAGAACATCTGAAGATAACTGCATTTCTTTTGGAAAGAAGTTTCCTTAGGTAAGAAAATTCCAGGGTCCCTCCTGGTACTTTGTGAACAAAAGTGGATCAGAGAGATGGGGGTGAGGGGGTGTTAGTGATTGTCTTATGCAAGTGGAATTTTAGATAATTTTTACTGTCTTTCTTATATTTTTATGTATAAATCATTGTTTTTACAGAAAACATACTGCTTGTATAATCACAGAAAATCAATTTTTATTGTGAAGAGAGAGTTTTGGGTGATGAAATGTTAAACCATCAAACAACTACACTTTATTACACATCTATGAATGTGGCAGGCATTAATTACATGTTATTTAATATAATTGACTCTATCCTTTACCATCACTACATGAAGTGAAATTATTAACCCCACTTTTCTGGTGAACAAGCTAGGCAAATTGCCTAATGCATTATAACAAATTTAGAGTAGTTCGGACTGAGAATTTAAATGCACATCTGAATGATTCTAAAGGTTTGTGCTCTTTTCATTATTCATTATTTTACTCCTTCATGAAAGGTGCTGCCTTATAATAATAATTTAATAATACCAAACATTAAGTAACAAATATTTTTCTAATGCCAAAATGTGTTAACTCACCTAATCTTCACAGTAACCCTATGATAAATGCCAAAATTATCCACGTTATATAAATAAGGGAACCAAGACAGAGAGGTTAAATGTCTTTTCTACAAATCCTCCACTGCTAAATGACATAACAATATTGTAAACAGTAGAGCATCTACCTTGTTAGGTATGAGAGAGGCTGTGAAGATTTTAGAGCAAGGGTGATCATGATTCAAGCTATGCACCAGAAATGTTAATCTTACGTTGCTATCAGACAGAACAGAGGGAAGAAAGAAGTCGAAGCTTTATCATCAAGGAAACCTTAGGTCCTTGTCTCTTATCATGCTCATGACTTGTGAGGAAATCTACTCTCCTTCCTACCTCTTGAGGTAGATCCAGTGGGAGCACTGTTGATATCACTAACAGAAGCAGCCATTTATTTGGTAGTGCTCTCCACAACCTCAAAAATTCAAGCATATTTTTCATGCAGAAAACAGATGGAACGGCCTATAGTCCTCTCAGAGGAAGACTTGAGGCCTCATGACTGCTGGTCTCAAGGAGGAGGAGCCTGGTTTTGAGTCTCAGTCTGCCTTTGGGAGAAGCAGAAAAAGATACTCCTCACCCCTCCAGCATCAGCACTCTGCCTGCTGGCTTGGCTGGGGGTCATTTATTCCTTAATTGCTCCACATAGTGATGTGTCCAAAGATAACGGATGAGCTGGGTGAGCTTCTTGCCTGGGTCTACTACAGAGAGGCAGGCACGCAGCATTTATAGAGCCATGTGATACATGTCATCTCTAAAATCATCTGAGTATTCTTTTTCCCATTTTGGCAATGAAGAAACAAACTCCAAAATGGCAATGTCAGTGGGCTCATTCGATATGTCTGAAAATCAGGATTTGAAGCTCGTTGTTGATTTATAGTCCAAAAATCATTCCACTATAAAGTACACATAAGGACTAATAAATCCATCTTATGAAGTAAGGATCTAACTATAATCTTTGTTCGCATCTGTTTTGAAGATATGTTTTGATTAAAAAAAAAAAGTGCCTACCTACTTCAACTTTTCTCTAATTGGAATTAAAATCAAATGTAGTTCAGGAATAATTTCCACTTGCCAGAATGTGAAAAGAAGGGGGGGTTAAATTGTTTTAAAAAAAGCTTTCACCCAATGGGTGCAGTGCGCACCTTCTGGGGGATGGACATGCTTGAAGCTCTGACTTGGGTGGGGCAAAGGCAATATATGTAACCTAAACATTTATACCCCTGTAATATGCTGAAATTAAAAAAAAAATTTAAAAAGCTTTAAAAGTGTATAAAGGAGCAATAGGCATTTTGGGAAGAAGGAACATGCACAAAGCTGTCAGCTCCCTCTGTTTATAAAGGTGTAGGGACTCCTTCAGACCACACTGTGATTTGCACAGCAAATACTTATTGGACAATTCTTACGTGTCAGGCATTTTTCTAGGCACTGGTTACAGCAGCAAGTAAGACATACATAGATTTAGTCTTCACCATCAAGGAGCTTATGTTATAATGAAGGCTTTATTTATTTAACAATAAATAAATAAATAAATTCAGAACATGACAAGTCAATGAAAAAAAATTATAACAGTAAATAAAGTAACTGGAGTGGCTCCTTTCAAGTGTGTGGTCGATGAGTAGTGCAAGAAGCAATGCCAGTGGGTAGCTGAACAGCAGTGAAGCCAAGAACGTGGCACACAGCAGGCATTGCCCCTGCTTGGGGGACAGCTGGCTAACGATGTGTTTGGGCCAAACAATTTTGTTCTGATTCACTTGAAGATTTAAGGTCTGTGAGCACAAGCCCAGGGAATGACAAAGAGAAGTTCCTAAGCATATCAACACCAGGAATCAGTAGATTCAGACACTGATCCAATACCTACTTGCACACTATGAGCAGTTCAAATCTTGATCTCTTGGACAGTTACCTCTTGGACAATTTGATCTGGTCTTCTGGCTTTAAATACTGTCTACACAGTGATGATTACACATTTTATCTACAACTTAATATCTCCAATCAGTCTACTTAATCTCAAACTTATTGCACTCAAAATTGAGATGTTGACATTCATCCATTCCTCTAAACCTGTTCTTGTGGTTCTTCCCTCTAAGTGGAAATTCCATTCTTTAGGTAATTAAGGCAAATAAAAAACTGGGCCTCATCTTGACTTCCTTCCTTCTCTCACAGCCTATATCTAATTCATCAACCAGTGTTTTTCACTCAACTATCAAAATGTAAACTAGGATCTGAGAGCTTCACCTTCTCACTAGCACCACTGCTATCCTTTAGCCATAACTCCTGCAGATCACCGCTATCCTCCTACCTGGTTTTCATGCATACCTTCCTGTCCCCACTACAGTCTTTTCTTACTATCAACCAAAACTTAAACTCCCCACTGACACGGAGACCAGACCTTATGATAGATTCCTCTACTCAGAACGCTCTGATGAGTTCCTGGCTCACTCTGAGTTAAAGCCAATCTCCTTGCAATGCTCTCACCTACAAAAGCCTAAGGAAGCCTTCCCTCTTTCTCCTTCTGCCCTCATTCCCTTTCTAGTTTCATCTCCTACTACTCTACCCTATTCACTAGGCTGCTTCTAACACAAATTGAATTCACCAGGCCTGTTGTGCCTCAGGCCTTCTCATTCAGGGTTTCCTGGGATGTGCTTTCCCTAGATATACTCACGGCTCATTCCCTCAGGTCCTTTGGGTCTTTACTCAGTAATCAGTTTCTTAATAAGGCCTCCCTTGACTACTTATCTAAAAGTTGTCTCCTCTTAGCTGCTTTATTGTTTTCCATATCTTTTATAACAATCTAATATAGTTTACGTTTTACTTACTTATATTGCTTTTAATCCATCCACCCCATCAAAATGAAAACTCCATGAGAACTGAAATTTTTGTCTCTTTTTTCACTGTTGCATGCAAATTTCTTTAAGCGGTGTCAGCTATATAACAGTTGTTTAATAAATATTTGTTAAATGAATGAATAATTGAATGAATATATGGTTATAGCTAAGAAAATTTAATTAAAAGGAAAATATAGCCCAGTAAGTCTGATAATTTATTAAGTTTCTATTTGGTATCTGTTATCACAAGGGACACAATCTTTAATAAAAAATATAACCTGCATTCCTAGCATTTCATTCCCTTGGACCCAAGGGCTGGTCTCTATACAACTCTCTCCCCTACCATGCACCTTATTATGTGTTTCCATTAATGGAAAGAATATAGCTAGAATTTTATTTTACACAAAGGTCAGAAAATTCAAAGTGATGGTTGCCATACCAACTACAACTTGGCCCCTCAGCTCATATGAATTTTTGTTATTACTTATATCTGCTCTTAACTTTTATGTCTTAAAATATATAAAAGCAATTTGTCTGCCTTACCACTGCTGTGGGATTTGTCTACAATTTATGCTTCAGGGCTCACCACAGGACTATGACATAACAGAACACACAGAATTCCTCTCTTTCTTTGGCACTGAGCAATAGAATGCATTTCGTTTCCTATTGAAGTCCACCCATAAAAGAGACCATTCACTTTTTAAAGTTGCTGCTCCACATTTGACAGGGGAGAAAAACTAAAATACTTTTATACTCCACATCTGCCTCAGTTCTCTCCAAAGCCTGAGTTTTACTAAGGTGCCTTCTCCTGACATATGTGATGCTACTTTTTATCCATCTTACGAGACTCCAGGCACAAAGCCTCAACTTTAATCTTGCAATTCATATGGAAATTAGAGCCATACAGATTCATCTGTCTCAGTGAGATTACTTCTTGTCTAGAGCTGTCTTATAGAAGAAATAATGGAATCAAAGTATCTGGGATGTCACTTATTAGGACCTGCATGGAATGAATTTTTCATGGCAATGACATTTCATAACATTAATTTGTTTCTGCCATCACCATAAAAAACTAAGTTCATAAATATAGCTCTGGGGCCCTTTGTGTCTTGCTATTGTATCAAATTTGTGTCTGTTATATCTATAAGATTAAATCCTAATTAGACTAAACTAAAATTCACCAAGGTCTATGGCAGCCAGACAAGCAAGAGGACATCAAGAGAGACACTGTGCCATTTAGCAAAACACAAACATTGAGCTCAGCAAAACTGAGCAGCAGATCTACGTGGATGAGAAAAAACATGTAAAGACTCAGTTGTTTTTATAAAATTAATTCTAAATTTATTGTTTGAAAAAGTATGTGTTGACATGGTTCTGAAACAACAAAGTGTAAAAAGATGGCCATGACAAGTTTCTTTCCTAATAGGGTTACCTGTCTGCCCAGCTCTGCCCTGACTCCCCAGCCAAAGCCTTGGAATAGGGATCACTGTTCTTTCTTTTTCATATACTCTTCCAGAGTCACTTCATGCTTGCACAAGTAACTACCAAGAGTAAATCTTATCTTTCCCTTTTGAAATCAAAAGTAAACAAGGTAATAAAGCTGCAAATAGATTTTAAGCAGGCTTAAAACTTGTTTATATTTTCCTTAGGATAATTGATTGTGCCCCACCAACCTCCTTCTTCCCTTCTCCTTTCAAAGGGATTATGATAGACCAAGTTTTTCTTACCTTTCTCAAAGATAATTAGGTATTATTAAGCACACTTTTATTCTGTGGTGTAAAAGCTGTTTCAGTTATTCTTAAAGTAACTAAAAATCCATTTGCTGAAACCTCATGTTTCTAACCACAGAAAAATTAAGACATACATATGGAAAAGTCTGTTATATACTGTAATGCAGATTAGTTCAAACATTGAATGTAAAAATAACTTTTTAAAATTCAATTGCTTATTTTATAGTGGTTTAGGTTATGAATAAGAAATTAATGATTATCTTAGATTTATAATTTACTATTTATGATGAACAGATTTCATACAGAAGTATAAAATAAAGTTAATTCTATAGGAATTAGGATCATCTTACTTGTATAATCATATATACATATACATAGCAAGCTTTGATAAATTTGAATGTCTTACATATTTTAGTTTTTGTTTTCTTTACAAAGCATTCAAATTCTAGGGCAATGATAATATGCTTTCTTTAGTCTGATCATTTTAAGGGGAATACACACTTTGAGATAGTCCTCTCTTAGTGATGATACTTTAAAAATATATATAACACCTTTGTAAAGCAAACTGTTTTAGTGGAGAAATGATTGAATTTGAAGGGAGGAAAGTTATTTTATATCCAGTTCTGCCATTCCTAACAGAATGTGACTTTGAGCAAGTTACTTGATCTTCTGTCATTTTGAAAGTGTGTGGCCTACTCGAAAACTTTAATTCTTCTCTGGAATTAGATATGAAAGAGAAGTGATAGAGAAAATAAGAAAATTATAACAAAGAGACTAAAGCTAAAGAGGAAAAAAATAAAATGTGACAGGAAAGAAAAAGTAGAGAAAATATGACTTACGAGAATAAATATTTACAGTGAGTCTTTCAGATTCAAAGTCTGTATGTTCCCTCTGTTCCTCCTACCAAAATGAAAGAAAAATCTCCAAGTTTCCTTCTCAAAACACTGATGTAGCAGCTGGTTGTTACTGGAGGGGTAAGGTGAAGGGAAGAAAGTTAATATTTATTACCTCTATTATCTGCTGGGTACTCTGCTGGGTTCTTCACACCCGTTAGCTCATTCCTGCAAGACCTAGTGTCAGATATGAAATTACTGCAGTCAGGAAAACTAGAGGTGCTAGTTTTTTTTTTCCCCTCATCTGTTCAGTTATCACTGTGGTTGTTAATTTTGTGTGTCAACTTGGCTGGGCCACAGTATGGCCAGATAATTGGTCAAACATTATTCTGGGTGTGTCTGTGAGGGTGTTTTTTGATGAGATTAACATTGAGGTTGGTAGATTGAGTAAAGCAGATTGACCCACCCTAAAGTGAATGGATCTCATCCGTCCTGAGTAGAAACAAAAAGGCTGACTTTCTTTCTAATCAGCAGACACTCTTCCTGTCATATTGCCTTCAAAAACTGGGACATCGGCTTTTTCCTGCCTTTATATTAAACTGAAACATAGGCTCCTCCCGGGTCTCAAGCCTACAAGGCTTTAGGCTAGAACTACATCACAGGCTCTCCTGGTTCTCAGTCCTTCTGATCTGGACTAGAACTAAAACCAGCTCTCCCACGCTCTAGGTTGAGGACTCACTCTGAAGACCTTGAGCCTTGCCAGCCTTGCTTCCATAATTGCATGAGCAAATTCCTTCTAATAAATCTCTTTCTAGATACACACACATCAAATTTTTCTGTTTCTCTGGATATCTGTAACTAATACCATTACCATTATTAGACAGCCAATAAAAATAACTTGATATTATAGACTAAATGTTTGTGTCTTCCCCAAAATTCATATGTTGAAGCCCTCACCCCCAATGTGATGGTATTTGGAGATGGAATTTTGAGGAGATAATTAGGGTTAGATCAAGTGATGAGGGTGGGGCTCGCCTATTGAGGTTAGTACTCTTATAAGAAGAGACACAAAGAATATTTCTCTCGCTTTCTCTCTCTCTCCTACATGCTCACACAAAGAAGAGGTATCAAGATGCCATCAGTCTACAACTAAGGGGAGATCCCTGTCTAGGAACTGGAATTGACCATGCTGACATTCTGATCTCAGACTCCTAAGCTTCTAGAACTGTGAGAAAAGACATTTCTGTTGTTTAAACAACTCCGTCTATGATGTTTTATTTTGGCAGCCCAGGCTAATATATTTGGATTTGTATATTATTCTTTATTTTTAAATATATTCATCATCGTACATTAGAGTACCTTGAAAATCCTATAAAATAGACATTTTACTCCCCTCTAGGGATTAATAAACTGTGACACACAATATCTGGCCATGTAGAAACTGACTTAATGTACAGGCAGTTTAATATCATATAAATGTTTAAAATGGAGTTCACATAAACAATATTTTAAGAAAATTACCTTAGTATTCTGGGTTGCACTTTCTTTATAGTCACATAATCTTAGTGTCAATCAAAATAAGCCAATATTTCATTTATATTTAGCAGAAGCATAATCTTCCCCACCTTGCTGATTGTGTATATCTGATGTCATTAATGATAAGTGACACTGCTATATTCTCTTATCTATTATACTAACAGTTATACAGAGCAAGTTCCAGACTTTATAAAGCATCTGAGATGTTGATCACATAATGAATTTTCAGATTATATACAGGAAAAATTCGTAAACTATAGGAGAATGTAGCAAAGCCCAGGAGTCTCTCCAAATATCTAGTAAAGAGCAACATAATGAAATATATCCTCTATTCCATAATATGAGTGATTGGTAATGAAGGGAGAAATGTGAGTTTGCAAATTTAAAGATACCATTTCCCAATCCTGTAAATCATTTTATTTTTCAATTTAATAGTCTAGAGAAGTTGGTCATATAATGTCATAGCTTTTAATGGACAGAGCTGACTTGTTGATTAAATTGATTTTTTATCAAATTTTTACAAAATGATAATTTTGTCTAAAGAAAAAATGACCAACTTCAACATAAAAATTGGCAAAGATCAGAACAGCACAAGACAGAAATTAACATTCTCTATAATTTCAAACTAGAAGTAGCTTATTAGTATTTGGGGTACAATATTTCCATTTTATTTATATATTTTTATTACATGTTATATACACACACACATAAGTAGGTATCATATGAGTCATCATCCCACTTACCCCCATCCCTCCTTCAACTTGTATTAAAAAAGGAGGAGAGAGAAAAGGAGGAGTCATCAAGAGTGCAGCATCCTGTACTACACACGTACATTTTTTTCCTTGTCATTATTCCCTAAACAATACAGTATAACAACTATTTACATAGCATTTACATTGTACTAGGTGTTATAAGTAATCTAGAGATGATTTAAAGTGCATGCAAATACCGCACTATTTTATATGACAGACTTGAGCATCCACAGATTTTTGGTATCCACGGACATTCCTGGAACCAATCTCCCACAGATAGCAAGGGACAACTGTATTTTCCTGAAGCCTGGTTTCCTCATGTGGCATCAGCATGGCCCCACATCCCATTTTTCTGGCCACCAGAGAAGCACTGATTCTCCTTTCCTCAGTTCCAGTATGAAAAATCCTATAAAGGTTTTTGCTTAGCTTGACATAGGCCAAGTGTCTGCCTCTTAACCAAACAAATGTGTCCAGAAGGGCACATTCATATGGTTGGATTGGGTGCAGGAGTAGCTGGGAGAGAGAGACAAAGAGAAAGAGAGAGACAGAGAGAAAGAGAGAGGAGAAGAAGGAGGAGGAGGAGGAAAAGGAGGAGGAGGGGGTGAGAAGGAGGAGGAGGAGGAAGGAAGAGGTTCTGAGTGGAGTGTGGCATAGATGTCTAATGCATTCTTCATTCTTGCTTGTGGATTCTTTCTCATTGTGAGTAATTTCTCCACAGCATTCATCTTTATCTAACCTCGTATGCAGCTAAACATAACATCCTCTGAAATTTCTAATTAATTTACTCACAGTTTGGACCTAATGTCCTTTGTAGAGGCTATCTGAAAGTGATAATATGGCATTAGAAATCATAAGTGATAACCCAAGGTCCCACAGTCTAGAAGAAGGCGACATGAGTTGAATCTAAATATTGATCAGCATTTAGTACTTTTTACTTTATGTCTTATTAAAAGTTTTATTAACATACAATAAAAATAAACAAAACTACATAGCTTTGACTTTCTCAAGAATAATCAATTATCTTCATTGATGTTAAAAAATATAATCGCAATGTTGTTATTTTAATGCATTCTTTATATTGTCTCCTTAAAAGTTCCAATAAAAGATACTACTCTTAATTTTGCTATAGACTTCCAGAAAATCTTTAACTTCTGAAATCCTGGGGTTGAAAAGCTAAAGGATACAAAGTAAACATTTGTTGAAATGCCTTCATTAAGGTTAAATTAAAAGAAGAAAATGTTGATTGCATGCAAGGAAACCTAAATGAGCTAAGTCTATGAGATTGTGAAATAGACTTCCTAGGGACAGCCTCTCAATGAAATCTTTCAAAATTACTCAGTAAAATTCTTTCAGGAAAAGATTGCAGTTTTGGGATTTTTTCCCCCTAACATATTTGGAAAAATAGAGCATGTAAATCAAAAATGCATCTTTCAAATCTATAAAACATTATGATTCTGAGTTTCTGTTCTCATTTGAGTATGAATATATTTCCTAATCCTTGATGTATTTAGTAAAAGTAATTTTGTAACCTTTTGGCTATCGCTGCCACCCCTGGTCTAGCTCCTGTCATGCTAAGCATGCATGTGTAGAACCAGGGCCTAGCTAGAAAATGCTCCCAAAACAAATGTCCAGTGTCTTAAAATTAGGCTGCATTCGGAATTCTAGACAGATTACGTCACCTTTCTACAGCTGCTGAGAACATAAACTTGCTTGCTGTCTAATAGATACCTACAGACTTTCTTATCCTTTCAGTAACCACTTACAGAATTCTGATCACTGGATTTTCCTCTGACCATGGTTTCTTAAAATTTTCTGAACACCAAGAATCTTTTCCAGACTCTGGATACAGATACCTACTGACCCTTATTTTCTATCTTAAAACTATTGAGACTATAGGCTTCTATGTATCTCTGCCATTCAGTAATTGATTACATCTTATTTACTATCTGTCCCTGACCACAAAACCTCTGACTCTCTTAATTTCTTGTATCATTTACTTACATTTGCTATAATATTTCACTTACCTTGATTTGTGGGTTCATATTCATGTTTGTTGATTTTCTCTCACCTACCCTGTGATCGCAACCTTGTTCTCCTCTTTGTTTCAGAGTTACATTAATCATATTTTCATGTAGATTTTATAGTGGGCTGACTGAAAATAAATGCATAAGGTGGGTAGATAGAGGCATAACTCTCCTTTGATTGAAAATTTATGTCTCTACATTTGACCAGGTAATTGGTACCTACTTCAGATCACATAACAAGAAGAAAGTATAAAACGCCCTGGGGCTAAGAATGCAATGATAAATTTGGTTTGTTAATGTGAAAAAGTTGTTAACAGAAAGCTGGTGACCACAGAAAATAACCAACAATGATTTCCCTTGGTAGTCTCTGATGAATTTTCTAAAAGATTGAACACATAGATGAACAAATTATATCATCTGTAAATACTTTAGGCTGTGAGTCACAGAAAGTTTATTTTAACACAGATATATTTAAGTTGGGCTAAAGGGGAAACCCTAGTAGGGAATCAAAAATGATATTATTTCCAAATTTGTGCCTGAAAGGTTGCTTTAATATTGCCCTTTTAGATCTTAAAAAAAAGAGAGAGCGAAAGAATTGAGAAGAATTTCTCTTAAGAGAAACTCTTCATATAATTTTGGTTACTAGGAAGCACACTCACACTATCTCATATCTGAGCTAAAACCTAAAATGTAAGAAGCAATTCAATTCAAATAATATGAATACAGTTCCAGTTCTGCAACAACATAAAACTACTTTTGTCTCTGGTATACCATGATGCCAAAATTTCAGGTTCTACATTAAAAAAGAAAATATTTTCCCTGTCCAGAAAACTTCTTTGCCACTGTAAGAAGAATTTAGTTATTATAAAGGTCTTTGAGCTATTTTGATTTAATTTTTGTATATGATGACAGGCATAGGTTGAGGTTTATTTTTAAGGACAATATGTTTAAAATATTGTCTTTTTTGTGTGAATAACTTTTGCGTTTTTATAAAATATCAGTTGAATGCATGTCTGTGAGTCAGTTTCTGGCATCTTTGTGCTGTTCTGTTGATATCTGTGCCTATCTTTTCACAAACCCACCTGCTTTTCATTAATGTAGCTTCATATTTAGTTTTGAAATTGGGCACTGTGAGTCATCTGACTTGATTGCTTTTTTTTCCCAAAACTGAATTAACTAATCTAAATGATCTGCCTTTCCACATGAATATTAGCATCAGGTTTTCAAGAATCTATGAAAAATTCTATAGGGGTTTTGGTTCAAATCGCGTTGAATCTACAAATCACTGTGGAGTTAAATTGACTTCTAAACAGTACTGAGTATTCCACTTCATGAATATAGTCTGTCTAACCACTTATTTGAGACTTCTTTGATTTCTTTCACCATTGTTTTCTCTTTTCAGCATAGAGATGATGCACATATTTTCTTAGGTTTTTATCTATGTATTCCAAAACTTTTGTGCTATCATAAATGGATACTGTTTTAAAACTGTTTATTTTTGACATACAAAAAACTGTACATGATTACCATATACAACTTGGTGAGTTTGACAATAAGTATATGTGCATGAAACCATCACCACAATCAATGCCGTAAACCTATGAATCACCTCCAAAAGTTTTCTCATACTCGCTTATTATTCTTCTTCTTATTTTATGATCTACCTTAGAAAATTTTAAGGTATATGATACACTATTGTTATCCACAGACAGTAGGCTGTATAGTACTAGGACTTATTCATCTTGCATAACTGAAATTTTGTACCCTTCAACTGCTACCTCCTCATTTCCCCCTCCTTTCAGCCCTGGCAGCCATGATTCCATTCTCTCCTTCTATGAGTTTGACGATTTTAGAGTCATCACAGAAGTGGTATCAAGTAGTATTTGTCTTTCTGTGTATGACTTATTTTACTTAGCATGATATCCTTCAGTTTCACCCATATTGTCACAAATGACAGGATTTCCTTCTTCCTGAATATCCCATTGCACATATATACCACATTTTTAATTCATTCATCTGTCAATGAACATATAAGTTTCTTCTATGTCTTGTCTATTGTGAATAATGGTGCAGTGAACATGAGAGTGCAGATATTATTATTTTTGAAATTCTAATTTTAATTCCTTTGGATACCCAGAGGTAGGATTGTTATCACACAGTAGTTTTATTTTTAGTTTCCTGAGGCACTTTCATCCTTTTTTTTAAGGAGACTGAACCAATTTACATATCCACTAACAATGTGCAAAGATTCCCCTACACATTCTAACCATTTCTTATTTTTTTTAATAGCCAATAGATGAGCGGTGATATCACATGTTTTTGATTTGCATTTCCATGATGGTTAGTGATGTTGAACACTTTTTCATATACCTGTCAGCCATTTGTATGTCTTCTTTTAAGAAATATTTACTTAAATTCTTTGCCTATTTTTTAATCACATTATCTCTTTTCTTGCTAGGTAGTTGTAGGAGTTCCTTATATACTTTCAATTTAACCCTCCATCAGATATATAGTTTTCAAATGCTCTCTCCCATTCTGTATGTTGCCTTTTCATTTTGTTGATTGTATCCTTTGCTTTGCAGAAACTTTTTAGTTTATCATAATCCTATTTGTCTATTTTTGCTTTGGTTCCCTACGCTTTTGGTGTCAAAACCAAGCAATCACTGCCAATCCAATGTCTAGAAGCTATTTCCCTATGTTTTCTTCTATAAGTTTTACAGTTCTTACTTTTAAGTAAATCTAACCTTTATTTTGAGTTGATTTGTATGTCTGATGTGAGAGAAAGATCAAATTTCATTCTTTTGCAGATAGATGTTCAGTTTTTCTGATACTATTTGTTGATGAGACTATCCTTTACCTACTGTGTAATCTTGGAATCCTCATTAAGGATCAATTGACCATATATATATTATGGATGGGTTTGTCGCTAGGATCTCTGTTCTATGCATTGGTCTATATGTCTGTCATTATGCCAGAACAATAATGTTGTGATTACTGTAGCCTTGTAATATATTTTAAAATCAGAAGTGTGATGTTTTTCTTGCTCAAAATTGCTTTGGCTATTCTGAGTATTTTGTGGTTCCCCATAGGAATTTTGGTATTATTTTTTCTATTTCTGCTTTTTAAAGTACCACGGGGATTTTGATAGGGATTGCTTTGAATCTGTAGATTGCTTTGGCTAATATGGACATTTTAGCAATTTTAATTCTTCCAATCCATAAACATAATACGTCTTTCCATTTATTTGTGTCTTCTTTAATTTCTTTCATCAGTGTTTTATTGTTTTTATTGTATGTCTTTATCTCCTTGGTTAAGTTTATTTCTAAGTATTTCACTTTTCATGCTACTATATATGGAATTTCTTTATTAATTTCTTTTTCTGGGCTGAGTGTGGTGATTCATGCCTGTAGTCCCAGCTACTTGGGAGGCTGAGGCAGAAGGATCAAAGAGATCCTGCTGAGCCCAGGAGTTTGAGGTTGCAGTGAGCTATGATGATGCCAGTGCACTCTAGCTGGGGCGACAGAGCAAGACTCTGTCTCAAAAAAATATTTTTCCTTCTTGATAATTTGTTGTTAGTGTATAGAAATGCAACTGAATTTTGTGTGCTGATTTTGTATCTTATAATTTTGCTGAATTTATTTTTTAGTTCTAACTTTTTTTGATAGAGTCTGTAGGGTTTTCTACATTTAAGATCATGATGTCTGCAAACAGAGATAATTTTTCTTCTTTCTTTCTGATTTGGATACCTTTTATTTCTTTCTCTTGCCCAATTATGTTGGCTAGGACTTCCAGTACTATGTTGAATAGAAATGGCTAGAGAGGCATCCTTTCCTTGTTCTAGATCTTAGGGGAGAAGATTTAAGATTTTAACCTTTGTATATGATTTTAGCTGTGGGCTTTTCACATCTGGCCTTTATTGTGTTCAGGTAAGTTCCTTCATGTCTCATTTGTTGAGAGTGTTTATCATGAAAGGGTATTGAATTTTTAAAAATTCCATTTCAGATTTTGTTCAGATGATTGTGTAATTTCTGTCCTTCTCTGTTAGTGTATCACATTGATTGATTTGCATATATTGAGCTATCCATGTATTTCAGAAATAAATTACATTTGGTCATGCTATATGATCCTTTTAATGTGCTGTTGAATTTGGTTTGCTAGTATTTTGTTCAGAAATTTTGCATCCATGTTCACCATGGTATTGGTCCATAGTTTCCTTTTCTTTTGGTGTCCATTTCTGGCTCTATTGCCTGGGTGATACTAGCTTCACAGAGAGTTTTGAAGTATTCACTATTCTACTTTTTGGAAAAAATTGGAGAAGGATTGATTGGTATTAATTCTTTATTAAATGACTGGTGGAATTCACCTGTGAAGCCATCTGGTATTGGGCTTTATTTGTTGAGAGGTTTCTGATTACTGATTTCATCTCCTTATTTATTACTGATCCGTTCAGGCTTTTATGTCTTTTTGATTCAATCTTGGTAGGTTGTATGTTTCTAGGAATTTATTTACTTTTTTTAGATTGTCCAACTTGCTGGCTTATAATTTTTCATATTAGTCACTTATGATCTTTTTTATTTCTATGGCATCTATCCCCCTTAATATTTTGAAATAAAAATTATTGATAGGTAAGGATTTCCTATTATATTTTGTTGTTTTCTGTCTGTTTTGTAGTTCTTTTTTCCTCTCTTCCTCTGTTGCTGTCTTGTTTATGATATGATGATTTTTTTGCAGTGATACACTTTGATTCTTTTCACTGTAATATTTTGTATCTACTATCAGGTTTTTGTGGTTACCTCTAGGCATTCATAAAATTTCTTGTTGTTATAATAGTCTATTTTAAGCTATTAACAACTTCAATCATACACAAAACTCTGTATTACTACCTATATTATTTTGAATTCTTTGTCAGGCAATTCATAGAGTTCTAATTTTTTAGAGTCTGTTACTAGAACTTTATTTTGTTCCCTAGATAGTGTCATGTTTCCCTGATTCTTCAAGACCCATTTATCTTTGTGTCTGTGTGTGTACATTTGAAAAATAGTAACTCTTCTATTCTTTACTGACTGGCTTCAGAGGCAAAAGAACTTTACCAGTCATCCCTACCAAAAATACTGGGCAGGCCAGGTGACAGGGTCCATGAATGGCAACGCTTGGCATTGGTATCCATGGAGTGGCTCTGGAACCTAGGTTCATGGAGGTGGGTCTGGAGCTTGGATTAGAGGAGGTGAGCCTGGCATTTGTATCTACTGGAGTAGGCCTGACATCAGGATTCAAGGGGTTGGGCCTGAGATCCACTGCAAAATCATAAGCTCATTTCATTCTGTTTCCTCCATGGGAGAAATTCTGAGATGAGGGGATCTTTCCTGATACTATATTGCATGTGTATCTTAGTTTGTATTCTGTTGCTCAGAGCAGAATATCTTAAATTGGATAATTTATAAAGAAATAAAACTTATTTTTTATAGTTATGAAAGCTAAGAAATCCAAAGTCAATGGGCTACATCTGATGAGAGAGTTCTTGCTAGTCAGAGCTCTTTGTAGAGTGCTGAGCTGGTGCAGGGCATCACATGGCCAGTGGGCTAAGTGTGTAATCTCAGGTGTCTTTTCCTCTTATAAAGCCATCAGTTCCACTCTCATGATAACCCATGAATTCATTAATCCATGAATGGATTAATCTATTTGTTAGGTTAGAGCCCTTATGACCCATTCACCTTTTAAAGGCCCCACCTCTTAATACTTCCACATTGGGAATTAAATTTCAACATGAATTTTGGAGGGGACAAATACTCAAATTATAGCAAACCACTGGGCTTTGGGGAGGAGTGACATGGGTAAACTGAAACTGTCCTTTCTATTGTCTTCAGTATGTCTTTTTCATTTCTATGCTTCACCTGGGTTTTATAACTTTCACGTAGATTCTGGAGCCCTCATGAAGGTATTGTGATCCATGGATTGTTGTCAGATTGGTGGCTGCCTTTAGGAGAACAAGGCTGGAATGACTTATTCTACAATCTTGCTGATGTCACTCTCCTAAATGGTACTATTTTAAAAGTGATTTTTTTATATTAACACTTTCTTTTAAGATCTTGTAAACTTGTTATTTCTAGAAGCTTTTTTTTTGTAGATTCTTGGGGAATTGCTCTATAATCAACTATGACTTCTACAAACAGAGATTGTTTTATTTCTTGCTTTACAGTTTCTATACATTTAGTTTTTTCTTGCCTTATCACTTGAGGTAAGATATCCAGTACAATGTCGAATGAACTTGCTGATAGCAGAGATACTGGCATTGTGTTTGATCTTAGGAGAAAATGGTTCAGTCTTCTACTGTTTAGTATGATGTTAACTATAGGCTTTTTAGTAAATGTCCTATATTAGGTTGAGGAAGTTCTCTTCTATTCCTAGTTTACTGAAAGTTTTTTTGATGAATTGATGCTGCATTTTTTTCACATGCTTTTTCTGCACCTATTTGGATAATAAGTGATAGTACATTAAAGAATAAAATAAAGTCACCGTGGTTGAAAACTAAAGTAGAGATTTAGAAAATAAACTTAAATTATTAGAAGTTTGGTTCCACTTTGGAGGGCATGATGATTGCTGTCCTTTATCTTCTCTTGGGACTTCTGAATATGTGATCTTCAAAACAAAGGCAATGAAATGAGACATTGCAAAATCTCTATGTTATTTACCAGCTAATACAGAAATTAATTACTTCCAATGATTAGTCACTCGGCATGTACATTTTAAACAGATGCAGTGTTATAGGCAATAGAATTTTATGGAAAAGCCAACAGTGTACATGACACAATCCCTGCCCTTTAGAAGCTAATGGTGTAATTTGAGAGACTGACAAAAAAAAAAAAGGCTCAATTTCAGTAGAATATGTTAAACACCAAGATAAGAGGTAAGGAAAGAGCTATAGGAGAAATCAAAGAGAACTAATTAAGGCTTAGGGTGTCAAAGATGGCTTCACGGAGAGAGTGGCAGATATAAACAACATTATTATTTCCTTATGCTATTTGTATAAACTCTGTTATTTGCATCTTCATAAAGGTCATTGAGCATCATAATGGGATTTTGATGAGTTAATGTAAGTTTAAGTTTTAGAAAAAGAATGGAAGGTTTTAAAAATATTAGTTATAAAAGTTGTACTTTTCTTCAATTTGTCTATAAAGTAACTGAATCATATAGATTTTCATTACTTCCTTGTCTTTAATATTTTAAATAAGTTGTTTTTTTTTTTTTTGAGACAGGATCTTGCTCTGTCACCCAGGCTAGAGTGCAGTAGCATGATCATAGCTCACTATAACCTCAAATTCCTGGGCTCAGATGATCATCCTGCCTCAACCTCCAAAATAAGACTACAGCCATATACCACCAAGCCTACCTATTTGTTTTAAAGGGACAGGGTTACACTATATTGCCCAGACTGGTCTCAAACTCCTAGGCACAAGGGATTATAGGTGTGAGCCAACATGCCCAGACAGATTTTTCTTATGATAAAGGCAATATACATTCACTATATATAATTTGAAAACTCAAAAATTGTAGAAACAATAAAATTCTTAATTTTATTCTCTAAATGTAACTAATATGAATATTTGCTATATATTTCCCATCCACTGATATATAAAGTTGGTGATATAGTAATTTTAACTTGCTTTATCCATTACATACATATTTCTTATATCATTTAATGTGCTATACATAAAATGAAAGTTTGATGATTATAGAATATCCAATATATGGATATCTCATAATTTATTTTACCAACCTTCAGTTATTGGGCACTAAAGGTATTTTCCTTTTTACATTTATAAACATCATGGAGATTAGTATTAGGAAATTAAATCTACACATGTATTTTTCTTTCTCAGGATAATTCTTAGAAGTTTGTTTAGTCAAAAAATACAAATATTTTATCAATCTTTCTCAATTGTCAAATTTCTCTCCAGAAAAAAATTATATTGATGTATTATTCTCCCAAAAGCTATGCCAATAATTAACATTTTCTCATTTTGGCACATCTTTATTGATACCAATTATTATAAATTTTAAAAATTGCTAGGTTTTGTTTTTCTTGTTTTGGTAAAAAGCATATTTTATTGTTTAAATTTGCATTGTTCTTATTATTATAGTTTTCTGGAATTTGGAAGCCAAAACTAAAATGTATAATAGTAAAGTAATGCTACCAAGTTTAATCTGTTACTTGAGGGAATTTGTCCCATAATATTATAGTCATACTACTATTTTCATTTACCATTGTGTAACTATTAAAACCTGGTCTTAATTATTTGTATAATGGTTTTATGTTAACATCTTGGATATGGAATTACAAGAATGAAATATTTATTATTAAAAACAATTTTAATTAAAATCTTCAACTACTAGAAACATGAAAGGGATTATATTTCAGGAAAGAGTTTTTCTAAGCTACAAAAATATATTTTGAATGAAAATATCTTGAATTGTATCTAAAATTCTATAAATAAATAATACATATTTAAATATTGGTATATACTGGTAGTAATATAACATTAAAACATCTTAAACAGAGAACTACAAATTTAGTTTTGATATAACTTAATTACTCCATAAAACATGCATTATGCCAGCCTTCCTACATTGAACATTACAGAAAAGCTTCACTACTTTGGGCAGTGGCTTGTTAATAACATATTCTGACACAACCCAAAATGTGGATCATTAGGCATAATTTTATAGAAAGTGTCTAAATAGACTGAAATGATATTGGAAAGAAAAACAGAACCATGATTCTGCTCAACCGTGGTACTGCACTGTTATGGAGCAATTTCTCCTTGGATTGTACACCTGCTTTCTAGCCCATTAAGTCCTGCTGTCTTTACAAGGAATTGAGGTTGTAATGTCTTTCCCCAATGCATTTTTTTATGGGACCATGCATAACAAGTACACATAAAGTACATATGAATGAACATGCTGCCAACCTCATTTTTAATATGTTCAAGCTGACTAGAACAGGAAAATATTTACCTTAGACAATAAATCTCTTAATTGCTTAAAGCTCTGTAGCAGTTATTTCTTGACAAGTATTGCAAGAATTTCTTGTTGCTGTGTGGAATTATTATTCTGTTCACTTATACGTTCCTAGAAACGTGATGTGATATCATTTTTCATAAAGAAGTGGTATTTAGGAATAATAATGTGCACATCAGATCTGATTTTATTTTTATGCGCATCAAAATTCCACTGTGCCAAGCCCCTGCAGTCACCTATCATTAAAGTAATTCCAGTTAGCTATATCTCCCCTTTCACTGATGTGCACAGACCACTTCTTAATGATGTTTTCATGGTTTGCAGAACATATCAAGAGTTAGCTAAGAAATTACTTCAACAGTAGACTTCTATTGGGAATGTCAATGAACTAAGGGTATTTCGATCACATTTTATGCATTCCTGAGTTTTATTTTATTTGCAAGATTTAAAAAGTTTGAAGTAAAAGAAGCAGCGATCTATACCTGATGGAACGATAGGCTTTCATCAGAGATGTAGGTGAGATGAAAAGGGGAGGCAGAAGCTGTGATGAAATTATAAAATTGGGTTCTTGAGCTCTGAAATTTAATCTGGAACCAAAAATGCAATTTTCCTGACCTTTAAATGTTTTGACACAAAATTTTAAAAGGTACTGTTATCACATTTCTTTTACTATGAATACATATATGAAATTTTTTTATACTATCTTGACTCATTAAGTCAACTAAAATTAAAAGTCAAATAAAATTGTCTTGGCTGGCTAATTAAGGTCAAAATGGTCAACTCATTTTTTTCTATGAAAATATAATAATTATAGTTACATTTTAAATTTTTAAATGGTAATATTTCTTAAAATAGCATATGCAAAGCTATTCAATTTTATCTCAATATTTAGAAAATACTGACAAGGGATAAAGTATGCCTCAAGAGCCCATTCTCCAATTCCTAGGAGAAAATAATATTTCATGAAAGGGAATAATTGGCAATTTAACTTTAAAGAAAATGACCTTTTAAATATTATTATTTTGAAGTTTTGTTTAATGATGGTAATTTCAAAGAAATAACCAGGAACATCTTGGGAAATGTAGATGTTGTAATTTCCAGAAAATAGTCTGAATGTCACTTTTTTATCTTGCTATGTATTTTATTCAGTTTATTCCTTTTGTTGTGTTTTCTAACAATATATTCTCTCTAGATTTTGTGAGTTTGAGGTTGTTATTAGAAGGCAGCAAGGCGAAAGGAAAGCAAGCTCTTTTCAAGGACAGAGTCAAGGTACCAAAGGGAAAATCAACCAGAGAATAACCATCTGCTCTGTTTCCCACGAAAATGTAAAAACATGTTATCTTGCAGGAAAGGAAACAATAAAAAAAGTTCTTAAAACTAAATAGGTCCAACTTCAATAAATAGTTGTATTATTTAATTTACATTTTCCCATGGTTATTTCAATATAGTAGTTGACTTTATTAAATATGCTAACTCCTGCACATCTCTTCATTACAGTTGGCATGTGTAAAGTCATCTAGGGGGAAGTTTTGAATGAGAAGAAAAGGAATTATCTGCATGGCTCAA
This sequence comes from Avahi laniger, assembly GCA_963575035.1. Classification (NCBI taxonomy): domain Eukaryota; kingdom Metazoa; phylum Chordata; class Mammalia; order Primates; family Indriidae; genus Avahi; species Avahi laniger. The sequence continues at coordinate 83,261 of CAUYSK010061035.1, forward strand.
CCAAAGTAAATGAGTAGCAAGGACAACCTTTGTCTAAAGCTTTTATCACATAATCCTAGTGAGTTTTTAAATTACATAATATCTTGGTCAGCACACTGACTCCCAGGAAGGATTTCCAAAATGCTTTGTGCTTGAACTTGGCGGAGTATCCGACTGTACACACTGTCAGGATTATGCCCTGTGTAGCAGAATCAAATTTTATGGAATTTACTTGATTATATGTTGTTTCTAAATTATATCAAACTACTTGGAAAGTGAAAATTCTAACAATTTAGTTAATTTCCTGATCCACTTGAGAATTGATTTTAATGTAATGTATTTAAAATATAGCATATACGACTTTTGCAGGAAATAAGAGACTGAAATTATTCAAACATTTTGGTGGGGGCAGATATTGCTAATGGTTATTGAGGAATAAATTGCTGCCAAAAAGATTACATATTTATTTAATTTAATCTTTTGTCAATCCTGTGGAATATTATTGTTATCTTATGTATTTTCTTAGACAAGGTACTTAAGATTCAGGGAAGTTATAATTTATCCAACATTTGACACTTTTGATCTGAATCCAAAGCAAGTTGACTCCCACACCTGTGCTGCTAGTGAGGAATAAAAGTAATGGGAAAAGCCATAGTGTGAAGATATAAAACTATCAATAGCACTTAGACTGGGTTACAGAAAAAATTTGATCACTTCAGTAGTAATTTTGCTATCCAGTTATTTTTCACCTTATGTCAAATGCATTAACTGAATGCACAAAGCAAGTAGCTTCTAATCACTAAGCTGATATTCACTCACATACTTATTTCACTAACAAGGGCATTCGAGTTTTCTGTTCCAGGAAGCAGCGTAGTGATGAAAGGCTTTAGCTCAAGAGTCAGCAAGCTCAGACTCCAAACCTGGCTCCAGAGCTTACCAGTTGTGTTAAGATGTCTTGGTTTTAACTTCTCTCAGTGACAATTCCTTCATCTATTTGTGAGAATAATGATCAGATGTATAAAGTATATGTGAAAAATGGAAGTAGATAGATAATACTTCTGGTTAAGAATAAATTTAATTTTATATCTCTTAACAGAGCTGCAAAAATTTAAACTCACATGGATAAGATCTCTATATAGTTTCTCCTTTTTTTGTATATAATAATTTATGAAAAATAAACAAATAATGTTGGACCCCTGGACATTCACACGAAAAACAATAAATCTAGACATAGACCTTCCACTCATCAGAAAAATTAACTCATAATGGATCATAGACCTTAAAGAAAGGAACAAAACAAAATAACATTGGGCAAAACAATGAAGATGTTTTCTAATGTGATATCCATTGTTTATGGTTGTATATTGTACCATAGAAAAAAAGAATCACTGTTAATGAAGAAGATATTATCAGAAACATAGTAGAAACCTTCAGGAAATCTCTGATTTTCCTTTTGATCAGAGTAGCCCAGCTTCTTGACTGTTCTTCATAGTATGGACATCAGTAATAGAGCTAAAATTGTCTTGTGGCAAATGTGGTGAACATTAATTGTCAGAACAATTCCACGTGGCTCTGAAATAGTAAGGCCATGAGAAAACCAGTTCCCATGAGCTTGTGATACACAAGGTCAACCACAACTTTAACTAGTTCTGTCCCCGTTGCTGCAATAAAAATATATTATATATTTGTATATTCATTATGTGGACCCTATACTTAATATTTCTCAAGAAGTATGACTACTTCACTTCCACCTTACAATATTAAATTTTGAAATAGATTTAATCAAATGTCATATTAAAATAAATGAAAGTAATCAAGGAAGAACTAAATAAGTAAATGTTCATGGATAGGAAGACTTGATATCGTAAAGACGTCAGTTCTTTCCAACTTAATCTATATATTCAATGAAATCCCAATCAAAATGTCCATAAGATTTTGTGTGAATACTGACATACTGGTTTTTAAAGTTTATAGAAGAGAAAAAAAGACCCAGAATAGCCAACACAATATTGAAGGAGAACAACAAAGTCACAGGACTGATACTACCTGACTTCAAGACTTACTATAAAACCACAGTAATTAATACGATGTAGTATTGGTTAAAAAAAAAAAAAAGACTAATTCATCAATGGAATAGAATAGAGAACCTGGAAATAGATCCACATAGTCAACTGATGTTCAACAAAGGAGCAAAGGCAATCTAATGGAAAAAAAAGTCTTTTAAACAAATAATGTTGGACCACTGGACATCCACATGCAAAATAATAAATCTAGACATAGACCTTCTATTCATTATAAAAATTAACTCATAATGGATCATAGACCTTAAAGTAAAATGTAAAACTATAAAAGTCCTAGAAAACAATACAGGAGAAAGTCTAGATAATTTGGGGCACAACAATAATTTTTTTTCTTTTTCTTATTTCAGCATATTATGGGGTACAGATGTTTAAGTTATGTATGTTGCCCTTGCCCCCCTCTACCTCCAAGTCCGAGTTTCAAGTATGATCATCCTTTGGGTGGTACGCATTGCACTCTTTGTGTATGCATATATCCGTCCCCTCCTCCCCCCTGCCCGATGTCCAATAGATATTATTCTTATATGTGCACTTATGTGTTGATCAGTTAATACCAATTTGATGGTGAGTACGTGTGGTGCTTGTCTTTCCATTCTAGGAACAGCACCAAAGGTATGATCCATGAAGAAAATAATTAACTGGACTTCATTAAAATTAAAAACTTCTGCTTTGTGGAGGATACTAGCAAGAGAATGAGAAGATAGCCACAGACTGGGAGAAAATATTTGCAAAAGACACATCTGGTAAAGGACTTTTATCCAAAATATACAAATAACTCTTAAAGCTCAACTATAAGAAAACTTAATTCAACCCAGTTAAAAAATGGGCAAAAGACTTAAATAGCCATCTTACCAAAAAAGATACAGATGGCAAATAAGGATACAAAAAGATGCTCCGCATCATATGTTATTAGAGAAACGCAAATTAAAGTAACAATGATATTCACTACACATCTATTAGAATTACCAAAGTCCAGCAATACCAAATGTTGGAGGTGATGTAAAGCAGCAGGAATTATCATTCACTGCTGGTATGAATGCAAAATAGTATAATCGCTTTGGAAAACAATTGAAAATTTCTTATAAAACTAAACATACTCTTAACTATATGATTCAGCAATCACACTTCTTGGCATAATATCCTGGATAGAGCTGGAGCCCATTCTACCAAGTGAAGTATCACAAGAATGGAAAAACAAACACCACACGTACTCACCATCAAATTGGTATTAACTGACTTAACTGACCAACACTTAAGTGCACATATAGTAGTAATATTCATCGGGTATCAGGCAGGGGAGGAGGGAATGGCTATCTATAGTCACACCTAATGGGTGTAATGCCCACCATCTGGGGGATGGACATGCTTGAAGCTCTGACTCAGGCAGGGCAAAGGCAATATATTTAACCTAAAGCTTTGTACCCTCCTAATATGCTGAAATAAAAAAAATATTTACCCAAATGAACTGAAGATTTATGTCCACACCAAAATCTGCACATAGATGTTTATAGTAGCTTTATTCATAATTGTCAAACCTTGGAAGCAATGAAGATGTTCTTGAGTAGGTACATGGATAAAATGTGATACATTCAGACAATAGAATATTTTCAGTGCTAAAGAGAAATGAGCTCTCAAGCCATGAAAAGATGTGGAGGAACCCTAAAGCATATTCCTAAGTGAAAGAAGCCAGTCCGAAAGGTTACATACTGTATGATTCCAACTGTATGATATTCTGGAAAAGGAAACCTAAGGAAGCAGTAAAAATACCAGTGATTGCCAGAAGCTAGAGGAGAAGGAGCAATGAATAGGTGAAGTATAGATGACTTTAGGGCAGTGGAAGTATTCTGTAGGATACTATAATAGTGATACATGTCATCATACATTTGTCACAACTTATTGAAAGTACAACACAAGGAGTGAACCTTAATGAAAGCTGTGTACTTTGATGATAAGGATGTGTCAATGTAGGTTCATCGACTGTAGCAAACTTACCACTCTGGGACCAGATGCTGACAGTGAAGGAAGCTATGAGTATGTGGGGGCAGGGGATGTACAAGAACTCTCTGCACCTTGTGCCAAGTCTTTCTGCCAATATAAAACTGCTCTGAAAAATAAAATCCATTCAAAAGGAAAACATTAAGGATAACCAGAGAAATATTAATGTCTTAATGTAGAAATGCTACCTCTGTGTATTAGGTGTATTTATATCAAATTATTTGTATTTATATTTTATGTAGTTAGAAATTTTAATAAAAATAAATGGCCAATAAATATGCAAAAATATTCAAATTTACTAGTCATCTTGAAAATAAAGTTAACTTACAATGAAATATATCTAAAGATTAAAATGAAAAATAAATAGTAATAAATTTTTGCATGGATGTGAAACAAACAAAATTGTCATAGACTGTTGTACCATTCAACCACTTTGGAAAACCATTTGGCTGGTCTACTAAAGCTAAATATATACATGCCCGTTGACCCCCCCAAAACATGAACCATCATGGCCATAACAGCATCATCTTAATAGTCAAAATATGGAAACAACCTAAGTGTCCATCAATAGTAGAAAAAATAAATAAATGCTGATATATTCACATAATAGAATAGTACACAACAATGAAGATAAATAAATTTTTACTGCATGCAATAATATGAATGAATCTCACATACATAACTTTAAGCAAAAGAAGCTATACACAGAAAGTATTCACATTTTACTGTTCCATTTTTATGTGCAAAAACAAACCGACCCCTTGGGGGCAGTGAGTGGGAGGGGGCTGAGAGGAGCTTGAGCTGCTGTCAATGTTCCATTTATTGATCTAGGTGCTGTTACTTAATTGTGTATGGTGTATGAAAATTTACTGAGGTGAATGTTAATGACACACCTACTTTTTCACATATATATTATATTCCAACAGAGAAAAAATTAAATGCAGATAAATGTAAGAGTTTTTGTTAAAGCATACATAAAGATATAATTGTTTAAATATTTTAGTGAAACACATGTATAAGTAACCAAAGGATTTTAACCTAATATCACCTCCTGTTTCTCTTCTCTTCATTCAAAATTGTTCAACAACCTCATAACTGTGGAATATTTAGGTTATCATGCATTAGCTGGATATAACGAAGAAGAAGGAGCACAGAAGCTGACATGAAGTTCATTTCAAAGTGGAAATGATGGTACTTTTGCAATAATCATTCTTGCTTTTCTACAGATAGCAGGATTAAATATTATGAAATAATGGTTGCTACATAGAACATTACATTTAGATTAATATGTAATTCCAAAGTTGTTAATTTATCTAAAAATTATAAGATGCTAATGATGGTCATAATGTGGAGATTTTATTTTTGCTGAGATACCAAAGGATGTAGGCAGAAGATCCTTCTCTGAATATTATTTTTTCTACTAGATGTTTTAACATATTTAAGAATGGATTTGTGCTAATGAATAAAGTGGTTTTCTCTGTGCTGTGATTAACAGTTTTAAGAGATCATATACTATTGGGGCTATATAAATTTTCTCAGTTATTGTTTGATTATTCAATGTTATTAATTTCATATATAATATATGCTCTCCTCAAACTTTATTAGGTGTCTTAAGTTGGTCCCCCAGAAACAGACACTAAGAGGAAGATTTATGAACATATGATTTATTAGGAAATGTTTTCAAGAGAACCAGTAGGACAGTGGGGAAGTGGGAGTAGAAAGAAATGGAACAAAACAAATCTGAGATATCAAGCAAAGTCCCACAGTGGATAACTTTGTCAGTCTGGCAGGGAGCTCTAAAGACCTTATGGGAAATAGACTGGATTAAAAGCAGAGAGTTGGAGTATTTAAACCCCTAGGTCCAAATTCCTTGGCTAAGGGCTGGCCCCCAAAAGACACACATTTTTAAGCATTTCTGGCTCCCTGTATGCACAGGCAAGGCAGTGGCAGCCTGAGGGCAGTTCTCAAAGCATCATAGATGTTGGCTTGAGAGTAAAAGCCCAACAAGAGCCGGCGTGCATGGTAGAGGGATCTGAGTGGATTAAGCAGAGCACCAACGGTGTCTACTACGGTGGGTTTGCTTTCTTTTAAAACCAAAGATAAGCTAGCATGGTTGTTCACCTAATAAAATGACCCTTTATAAAATTTTTTTTTCCCTGAAATAATGAGGATGTTACCCATTGTATGTCTTCTTTTGAGAAATGTCTACTCAGATTCTTTGCCCATTTTTTAATCAGGTTATTTGTTTTTTCAATATTGAGTTGAGTTCCTTATGTATTTTGAATATTAACCCATTATCAGATGTATAATTTGCAAATATTTTCTCCCATTTTGTAGGCTGTCTATTCGCTCTGTAGATTGTTTTCTTTTTGGTTTTTGCTGCTCAGAAGCTTTTTAGGAATATATTCAAGAGCTCGACTGTACAACATGGTGACCATAGTTAATAACATACTTTATTTTTTAAAAATACTAAAAGAATGAATGTAAAGTGTTCTCACGATAAAATAATTACTATGTGAGGTAATGCATATGATAATTAGCTAGATTTAGTCAAATTCTACAATGTGTATATATATCAAAACATCGCATTGTACACAGCAAATATATATAATCTTATCTTTCAATGTAAAAAAGTGAGGATGAATTTGTATTCATTCGAAGAGGGTTTTAGGCATGTCTTAGGCACCAAATGTCAGAGTAGGTAGAAGGAATAAAAATAGTTAATAGAACATTATCCCTTTTTCCCTCATATTAAAATCCACTAAGTGAGAGAAGAACAAATAAATTGCAAACATGTGGGAGAAGTACATTACAAGATGCCATGGAAGAAACAGGAAGTACTTATTTATATCCAGTGGTCAGGCTTCACAGAAGAAGCAAATTTTGTTTGTATCCATCTGTGGATATTGTACCCATCTGTGATATTGGGGATTTGCATGTGAATACAGGAGAAAGACAATTCATTGAGGACCATGATAAGAGAGTAATAGATGTGAATGTATACTTTAGATTGGTAGGGAAAGAAATGAGGCTAGAAGATAGCTGATAGACTAGAATAAGAAGCAAGTTTATTATTGAATATGAGAAATTTTAAGAGATTACCATGAGAACCAAAGCATGAGCGAACAGTAAGAATACCAAAGCATTCATAGGGATGTTAGAATTAAGAGGCAGCAAAGTTGAAATCAATAATTCAAATATCTGACTATGGGCTGCAAATTGAAGTTGGATGTGAAGGTAATCAAAATGTAATCAAGGAACTAGACATTTAAACTTTTGAATTATTTGAGTCAGAATTAAAATGAACTAGTTGCCATAGTCTTCGATAAGAATTTACCTAGAGGTTCATAAAGAAAGACAAAGAAGGATAAAAAGCAGTATATCCAAACAGCAGAAACCTCACAGAAGTAAGAGGCTTTGCACTAGGGAAGAGGAGCAATAACTTTAAAGTAGCTGTTGGGATCCAGGAGAATGCCAGTGTCATCTCCCAGCCTTTGGTCAGCCTGCACCTCAGCAATTTACAGGGAAAGGAGTGCAACTAGGAAAGTGCCATGCTTCAATTAGGCATGGAAGTGTAGGTTGTGATGGTCTGGGAGCTTCTTGCAATAAAAAGAGGATTCCTGAGATACCACAAAAACGTTATGGAGAAAGCAGGGCTAAAGAAGAATGAACCTTGGGAAGGATACCTAGGATGGTCAAAGAAAAAGAATCTGAGAGGCTGGGTGACAAAAGGCTTGCATCTGAAATGAAGACCAGGAGTGAGTGACATAATTGAAATTAATTGTCTTTAGGGCTTTAAATGCTCATTTTATTATTTTTTGTAGAGATGGGGGTCTCACTATGTTGCCCAGACTAGTCTTGAACTCAGCCTCAAGTGATCCCCCCACCTTGGCTTCCCTAAGTGCTGGGATTACAGGTGTGAGCCACTGTGAGCAGGTACCTATATTTTAGAATTCATATAACTGATTTCATATATAATGATATTTGATGTTTTGCTGATTGTGGACAGTTTACAGATTTTTTGTTTTGGGTGAGAATAGGAGGATTTGGGGTGTTTAAGTTATATAATGGAAAGGGGCTTTATGGGGCAATGTGAGGAGGTATAGACCACACTGGACTAGATATTAGCTCTTGGGTAAAAAGCTGCTTTGCTTTGCTGCAAGTTCATGACTTCATACAGAATTTTGGTGCTTAGTATTTGTCCTCAGGCTGGAATTTGAGCATTGTTTGGAAAAGCCTTCCGTTTCCTTTTAATCAGTCTCAAGTGCCTTTAATAGTACAGCTGAACATTTAGGATATGTTTTAATATTTAAAAAATAAATAAAATTAAACTGAAAAAAGACAATTAGTTTTTTTCATGAAATTAGTCTAAAAGGCAAACAGAGGGAGCCTGAAGTTTATGCTAATAATTTAGTCCATTTACAGATAGCAATTGCAAATGGTATATTTAGCTTATCCATAACAATTAAATTTTTAAAAATATTTTCTCAAATTGAATATATTCTTTTATTCATTCACACAATCCAAAAAAAAGGTTGAATTTTTCTGAAAACTAAATACTGAATCTTTGCCACGTGCCAGGGCAAGACTAGGCAGTAGGCTACAAAGGTAAACAAGAAACATATCAGTCTCCACATTCCCATCCCTTATAGTTCAACCAGAATACTTCCAAGGACAGAGACAAAAATCATGGAATATATTTCCTCTTCATTTCAATGCTAACATAAATTTTCTCTTTATCTCTAGATGGTGCTCACAATATTATGTAACTACGTTTTATTTTCTTATTTTTTATTTCTTTTATTTTCTTTTTATTTCTTTTATTTTCTTTTATTATTTTATTTCTTTTATTTTCTTATTTTTTTATTTTGTTACACTTGCTCCCCAATTTAAAGACTACATCAAAATATAGCTTATAAACATATGAAAGAACATTCATCTTGGGCAATAAAAAGGCACACACAGCCTTTGGGATATGAGAGTATGGCAAATATACTGTATCTCATTTTACATTCAGGATAATCCTATAAGATACCTTGGTATCATTATATCAATAAATAAGGTAACCAACTTCCCAAGAGTTAAAGTGTTTTTGAGATATAGTGTACATTAAAATGTAAATCTCTTCTACATGACTGATTTTCCCATCAAAGACAGTTCCTAGTTGTACATATGTGTTGAAAAGACATATAGTGGAAACTTGCTATTTTGTGGTTTCAAAAGGTTCTCTTGGTGGATTTAGATATCATGTTATGAGGTATAAGAACGGAAAGGTCAATTAGGCTGAAGGAGGTTATATCTTTCTGTCAGATCATTCCACCTAACCAAAATGCACACAGTCATCAAGGATACTTCTAGTGTTTAGGACAACAGCATGATTTGTAGGTCTTGAGAATGGGATAGAAATGTAAATGGTACAGTTAGGTTAATCAGTATCATTAGAAGTCTTTTCTGAGTTCTAATGAGGTGGCATCAAATCATTCATGGTGTGATGTTTATAACCTCTTCACACATATTTCCACACAGTAAATTATTTGAGAGAAATATAATATCAGAACTTAAATGAAAATTTTAATTTGTTGCTGGTAAAATGAGAAGCTGAGGCTTTTGGAAACACAGATGCAAATCTAGTAGAACATAACTAGGATACAAAAAGCAGGCTCAGAGTTAGCAAAGGACTAAAGAATCTGGCAGAATATAGGCTCTAAGGATCCTTAATTAAGTGGCCAGGATCAAGGAGATCATGAGAGTTAAAAATACAAGGATACATCAAGCAATATCAATGTCTAGGAGCTTTGATACTAAGCAAATCTTTGGTGTCAAGCAGAAAGTTTTATACACTTTTTATTTAGGGCAGGAAGAAATGTCTCAAGTTTAAAACTAACCAGATGAAGTATATATTACAATAGAACTAAAGAGAGTTGAAATAATTCAACTCTCAGCATGGAGAATCATGTTTCTTTTCTCATACAACCAACCTAGGTATATTTAAATAAAATATAAAATAATATACTGGCACATTATATATATTTCCATGTCCTCCTTATAAAGAAATAATCAAATCTTTAGCCAGGAGAAGAAATCTCTTAAGGAGGTCACTCTTATTTGATCTAGATATTTGTTTATTTGTTTTGTTTTCTGTCTTGAGCTGTTGATCTTCTTGGAGCATAAGCTGTTCTCTTCCTAGATAGTTTTAATCAAATTATTGTTTCATTCTTGTTAGTCTCTATTTCTGAATTTAGCCTTTATGTATGGTTGGCATCAACTGATAATCATGGAGGTTAGTTTTATCCTACAGAAATGCTGGATGTCTGACCAATAGAATTGGATAGAGAGCTCAGAATTAAACCCACACATTTAAGGTCAATTCATTTTTGACAAAGGTGCCAAGAACACAAATGGGGAAAGACAGTCTCTTCCATAAATAGTGCTGGGAAAACTGGGATATTCATAAGCAGAAGAATGAACATAGACTGTTATCTCATCCCTTATACAAGAATCAACTAAAAATGGATTAAAGACTTAAACATAAGACCTGAAACTGTAGAACTACTAGAAGAAAACGTGGAGAAAAGCTCCATGAAATTGTTCTGGGCAGTGATTTTCGAATAAGACTCCAAAATCACAGACAACGAAAGCAAAGATAGACAAATGGGATTGCAGCCATCAAACTAAAGCCACTTCTGCATAGAAAAGGAAACACTTAATAGAGTGAAGAGATAACCTACAGATTTGGAGATGATATTTGCAAATCGTACATCAGATAATGGCTCTAATACTCAAAATATACAAGGAACTCAAACTGCTCAATAACAAGAAAACAAATGCTATTGAAAAATGAGCAAAAAATGTGAAGAGACATCTCTCAAAAAAAAAGACATACAAATTGCTAACAGATATATGAAAATGCTCAATATTTCTATTAATAATTATCACAGAATTTCAAATTAAAACTATAATGAGATATCACTTCACACCTGTTAGACTGATTATTATCAAAAAGATGAACAATAAGAAATATTAACAGGGATGTGGAGAAAAAGAAACCCTTATACACTGTTGGAGATATAAATTAGTATTGATACTTTGGAAAACAGTATGAAGTTTCCTCAAAAAACTAAAAATAGAATTACCATATGATCCAGCAATCCCACATCTGGGTATATATTCAAAGGAATTGAAATCAGTATGTTGAAAAGATGTCTGCCCTCCCATGTTCACTGAGCATTATTCACAATCACCAAGGTATGGAAAAAAAAAACTGAAGTTCCCATCAACAGATAGATGGATTTTTAAAATGTGGTGTGTATATATATATATATATATATATATATGCAATAGAATACTACTCAAACTTTTAAAAAATGAGGAAATTCTGCCATTTGTGAAAACATGTATGAACCCAGAGGAAATTATGCTAAGTGAAATAAGCCAGGCACAGAGAGACAAAATACTGTATGATTTCACCTATATGCGGAATCTAAAAAAGTCAAACTCACAGAAGTAAAGAGTAGAATGGTGTTTACCAGAGGCTGGGGCAGGGAAGGGTAGATGGGGAAAATGGAGACGTTGGTCAAAGGGCACAAAGTTTCAGTTATTAATAGACAGGAGGAATAAGTTCTGGCAATCTATTGCAGAGCATAATGACTATAGTTAATAACGTATATTTCAAACTAGCTAAAAGAGAGGATTTTAAATGTTCTCACCATAAAGAAATATTTGAGGTGACAGATATGTTAATTAGCCTGATTTGATCATTCTACAATGTATACACATAATAAAACATCACATTGTATCCTATAAATATATACATTTGTCAATCAAAAATAAAACTTTTAAAAATGAAAAAAATTATAAAAGCTGGATATCTGTTTAGCTCTACTTTCAGTCTGCTCTTTTTGATTATTAACTATTGATGTTCTCTATATTTCATCCAAGGTAGGGTGGGTTATACTGAGTTCTTTTTTGCAGAGTGAGCAATTTACTGATGGCTCTGAACTGAAAACTGATGTCCTATCTGGAAGAAGTAAGAATGCAATAATGCTTCCCATTCTCTATTGTGTCAACGTTTTTTAAGTTATCGTATGCCTAACATCACATAGGCTACGCACACCTGAATAAAGTGGCTGTTATTTGCCAGCATTTCTCTAAGTCTGTACTGCAAACAGCTTGCATCAGTGTCACCCTGTGAAGCTTGTTAAAGATACTTATTCTGGGAAACTACCCAGGTCATTTGAATCAAAATAGCTCCAGCTGGGTCAGAGACTGCATGTTTAGCACAAAATTCCACAAGTGATTTTAACACAAAATAAGCTTGACAAGAACTATGAGGTGATATTCAATACAAATTGCGGGTATATAAAATCCCCTTCTCAGGAGAAAATTTCTCTACTCTTCAGGATCTCACTGGCAGAAGTTAGAGCACCTGGAACCATTTAGTCCAAGCTAAGTCCTGTGCAATATTGAATGGGGACAAGTCTCTCAACTTTTCTAGGCTTTGATTCTTAATTTGAACTGAACTATCACTAGAGTAGAGTTATACATATTTAAAATAGAGCTTAGCACATATATTGATACTACTATCAGGTAAACAAAAAGTCCTTACTGAGAAATGAGTATATGCATTAAAAAATAAGAACAGAGTATAATATTGATATAGGTAATTAAATCTGGAAAATTTTTGGAACCCGTGATTCCACAAAATACTATTACTAATGACATAAATAAGAAAGTCACTGTACAATCACAAGTTTTTTTTTAGTCATATCAGTCATTGCAATTTGGCAAATGAATAAATGAGATATTACATTTTTTAAAATTTTCACACGGGGAAATAAAATATAGACATTAATCTATTTTAAAACAATTTTATCATAAATTATTTGAAATATATGATCACATAAAATGCTATATCATTTTATGATATAACTATATATACACATATTTTATACATATATATATGAGATTATATTAAAAAGTATAAGATGTCACCACCCTAAAACAAAGCTTACACTTTAGCTGTGGACAAAACAGTAAAAGGTGTGAAACGATTAGAGAGCCTTCAAGAGCTAAACTGCAGGGAACTGATGGGTCAATCTCAAGTTAGCTCTTCTAACGTCTGCAAGAGTTGATGAAAGGAGTCAGAGATTGTAAGATCTGCCTGGCTATGAAGAGAGACATAGATGTGAAAGTGCAAAAAGCAAGGAATAGGGAGGCCTGGGAGATAGGAAAAGCATGAGCAAAGACAGAGAGGCAGAAATGAGTGTGCACAATGCAAGAATAGAGACTAGCTCAATAAAGTTAAAGTTTAATGTGGAGGAAGGGTGGGGAGAAAGGCTGACTAGTAGGTTACGCTCCTGAAATCAAGACAGAGATGAATTTTCTGTGGTAGAAAATACAGCCAATGTTGGATTTGAATAGAGAAGGGACAAAGAGAAAACTGGCATTTTGGTAATATTAAAATATCAATGATGTACAGCATTGCTTGACTCTAAGATCAAGAAATAGGGACAAGAGGCCATCTTTATAATGACCTACATACATGAAGTATTGGAGAACTAGAAAATCATACATCTTGAAGGAAGGAATAACAGATAATTTTTCTTTTTTAACATCATACACGAAGTGAAGAAAGGAAAATGAAGAACTTAACATAGGAGGTTTCATTCAACTTGAATGGCATTTCCAAGTATATTAGTTTCCTAGTGCTGCTATGACAAATACCACAGGATTACTGGCTTAAAATAACACAAATTTATCCCCTTCATAAGAACTCTTGTGATTATACTGCTCCCACTTGAATAATTCAGGATAATGTCTCCGTATCAAGACCCTTAAGTTAATCACATCTAAAAAGTCATCTTTGCCATGTGAGAATATATCCACAGATTCTAGGGATTAGAATATGGACATCTTTGGGTGGCCATTATTCTGCCTACTATACAAAGGGATTAAAAGGGGTATCAAAGTAATATTATTGAACTCTTACTATGTGACAGTTGCACAGTCTCAAATATCTAATCTTATTTAGAATGTGAAAGACACATTCAGACCATAACAATTTTACTTGTATTTCCCTATGATTAATGATTTTGAGCACCTTATCTTGTACTTGCTGGTGAGAGAGAGGGGGTGAGAGAGAAATTTGTAAAGTATTTAAATATTTTGCTCATTTTGAACTCAGATTTGTCTTTTTATTATTCATCTATAAGAATTCTTTACACATTCTCAATGCAAGTTTTTCATCCAGTGTGTGCATTGCAGATGTTTTCTCCTAGTTTGTGCATTTCAAATGTAATAAAGATGTTTTAGAATGAATAAATTTCCTTAATTTTGATTAAGTCCAGCTTATCAATTTTCTTCTTTTAGAGTTGGTAATTTTTATGTTATATCTAAAGAATTTATGTTTATTGTGAAAGTTGAGCAAATACCATTCAACCTTTTCTTCTAGAAATTTTATTGTTAGCATTTACATTTAGGTCTATAAACCTCAAGTTTTTCTATGGTTGAGTTAACAGTTCAATTTCAATTTTTTCCAGACAATTATCCAGGGTGTTCTAACACCACTTGTTGAAAACATTCATTAAGATTTTATTTCCATAATTATTCTTTTCATTTGTAAAAGCATCATTTGGTTCTTTTTTAAACATGCTGTGGTATTTTTTCATGGTATCTTATTTTTGCATTCTAATTTTGCTTATATCCTGTATGACATTAAAATATTTTAAAAATACTTATGTTATATACTACATAATATGATGGTCTGACATTGTTGGGTGTCTAGTTCTGGTCTTTTGAGATTTATCCAAGTCTTACTCCTGCAGGCAAATGTGAAAAATTTCAACTCTAATCCTTTTGCCCCCTTTGCCTTCTCACTTCCGTATCCAGCTTCTTTGATTGTGATAGTAGAGCTGAGGCAAGTTAGCAGAGCCTAAGGGCACATCTGAGGGTCCAGCTTTCCTGCTATCTCTGCAGGAGAGAACAGCATGAGAATCTGTTTTTCAGTCTGCTAAGCAGCTTTCAGGACACTGGGCAAGACAGATCAGGGTGAGGACGTGGACTATTCCAAAGGAAGCAGAACATGTTAGGAGAGGAAGAGATTGACTGGAAGATTAAATGGAAAGCATATCTCAAAACACAGACAAAAGAGACAGACATGATTTGCAATAAGAGACTTAAAGTACACAGCCAGGAAACAGCTTCAGAATAGTAGGAGTTGAAGAAAGGGAAATAAGAACAAACAGAGGAGAGGTATTTATTAAAAAATAAAGAGGGAATTACTTTAACCTGAAGAAATACTTGATTCTGCATACTGAATGTTTTAAGTAAACCGAGGATAGATTAATATGATAAGCTCACACAATGGACTATTCCTTCATTCTAAGAAAAACAGAAAAATCTGCTATGTCCCGTTGGAATTGCCAGGATCCCTGTCATCACTTCCCCTGTCCTCAGAAGACAGAAATCCAATTAGCATCACACTCTCACCAGCAGTGCCTCAAGCTCTAAACTAGAGCTAGGAAAGCAAATCTGCCATTCTCGGGTTGCCACTGGCAGGACGTCTACCCTCTCACACTAATTTATATCCCTGAAAATAGATGTTATTGGAAATTAACATCATGATATGGCCTTTACCTGCTGCACCTTTGTATTATATTTTTCATATCATTGGTGGGAAATAAGAATGTCATTTAACAGTCTCTCTTGAGAAACAAATTCTTTGTATGTGATTTACCTTCCATAAATTTTTTAAGAATAAATTTAGTTTTACAGAGTTCTCTTATACTCTAAACTCAGTTTTCTCCATTAATATCTTATATGAGTGTGGTATGTGTGTCTCAATTAATGAATCAATATTAATACACTATTATTGATAAAGTTGGTGCTTTAGATTTTTTTAACCTAATGTCCTTTTTAGTTTTTATCTAATGTCCCAGGGTCCCAGCCAAGATAACACATTACATTTAGTAGTCATGTCTCCTTAGGCTCTTCTTAGATGTGACAGTTTCTCAGACTTTCTCTTTTTGAAGAGCTTGACAGTTTTAAGGAGCACTGGTCAGATATTTTATAGACTATCCCTTAATTGGGGCTTTCTGCTAATTTTTATTAGACCAACTGAGGTTTTAGACTTTTGGAAGGGATACTGCAAAGGTAAAGTGCTATTCTCAGCACATCATATAAGGTTACATACTACCAACATGACTTATCTTTGTTGATGTTAATCTTGATCACCTGGCTGAGGTAGTGTTTGTCAGGTTCCTCCACAATAAAGTTACTTTTTCCCCATTTTCACACTGTAGTCTTTGGAAGGAAATCACTATGAACAGCCTACCCACAAGGAATAGGAAGCTATGTACCATCTCCTGAAGGCAGAGTAGCTATAATACAATATTTGAAATTCTGCATGGGATATTTCTTTGTTCTCACCAATTATTTATTCAATCATCTATTTATATCAGTATAGATTTGTGGATATGTATTTTATACTATGGATTATAACACGATGATATTCATTTTATTGCTCATATTTTTTTGTGTTTGGCCATTGGAAGCTCTTTCATTTGGCTCCTGTTTCACTTTGATATACTCTATCATTTTTATTTATTTATTTTAGCACTCCTTACTTTTGAGAAGTTCAGGATGCTCTAAGTTCATCTTGTGTATTTCCTGCCCTAATCCTAGAATCATGCACAATTCTAAAGAAACCCTGATTCCTTTTATTGGAGAATGGTATTAGAAACCAAGATCTGGGTTACAGGTGTGCTCATTGCTTCTGGGATATTATTGCTTCTGTGCCCTCAGTTGGCAAAGTGAGAAATTTATGTGTATACTAACCATGAATACACACATATCTGTAAATATTTTCATCTGTAACCATCTGTGTCTATATAAAGCTGAACATGATGTCATATGGATGTCTCCAACTCTAACCCTTTGCCATATAGATTGTTCCCCTGCTTGTCTATAAACCTCCATTCTAACAGTGAGACACCTGGCTCCCACTATTTACCACTGACTTAACCGTTGAATTCCAGAAAACATGTACTTACAGTGGTTTCAGAATTGTTCGCCCATACCCCATAGGAAGCAATTTTATCAACTGGGTAATGTGCTTATAGGCAATACTTTTGCCATTAGCCTTACAGACTGTACTCATTTCTTAGGCCATCACCTTATTTATGTGCCATCTTCAGTAACACGTTTCATATGTTTGTAGTATAGTTAGATATTTATGTCACAGTCCACATTCCATTCTGGGCTCCACATCATCCTAGATGATTTTTTAAAATTTCATACATTAAACTTCATGCTTTGTTTTGAAAAATTTCATGGGTTTCACAAATGGATAGTGACATGTATTCACCATTAAAATGGTCTACAGAATAGTTTCACTGCCATCAAATATATACTCTCCTCGTCACTGAGTTCCTGAGCAAACACTGATGTATTAACTATGTTTAGAGTTTTCCCTTTTCCAAAAGTCATATACATGCGTAACTTATTTTATTGCACTTTGCTTTTCTGTACCCTGCAGGCATTGTGATTTTTATAAATTTCAGGTTCGTGACAACCCTGTGTTAAACAAGTCTTTCAGTGTGATTTTTCCAACAGCATGTGCTTAGTGCATGTCTCTGTGTCACATTTTGGAAACTCTTACAATATTTCGATTTTTTCACCATTATTATACATGTTATGGTGATCTGTATTCAGAGATCTTTGACATGAGTCTTGTAATTGTTACAGGGTGCCAAGAACTGTATCCGTGTCAGACAGTGAATTTAATTGGTAAATGTTGTGTGTTTTCTGACTGTTTCATCCATCCTCCATCTCTCTCCTCTCTCTTTAGGCCTCCCTCTTCCTTGAGACATAATAATTTTGAAATTATGCCAATTAATAACTCTATAGTGGCCTTTAACTGTTCAAGAAAATAAGAGTCTCATATTTCTCACTTTAAATTAAGAAATCTAGAAATCAGAAATAAGCTTAATCAGGAAGGCATGTTGAAAGCTGAGATAGGCCAAAATTTAGGCCTTTTGTGCCAAACAGCCAGGTTGTGAATGCAAAGGAAAAATTGAGAGAAATGAAAAATATTACTCCAGTGAACAAAAAATGATAAGAAAGTGATCATTCTTTCAAATATCAGTAAAAGAATGATCAGCCTTATTGCTGATAGGGAGAAAGTTTGAGTGGTCTGGATAGAAGATCAAACCAGCCACAACATTCCCTTAAGCCAAAGCCTAATCCAGCCTTAACTCTCCTCAATTCTATGAAGGTCAGCTGAGCAAGGCAAGGACACTGCAGATGAAAATCATGAAGCTAATAGAGGTTGCTTCAATAAGTTTAAGGAAAGAAGCCATCTCCATAACATAAAAGTGCAAGGTAAAGTAGCAAATCCTGATGCAGAAGCTGCAGCAAGTTATCCATAAGATCTAGCTGAGACCATTGATGCAGGTGACTACACAACGTAACAGATTTTCAGTGTAGATGAAACAGCCTTGGAAGAAGATGTCATCTAGGATTTTCATAGCTAGAGAAGAGAAGTCGATGTCTGGCTTCAAAACTTCAAAGACAGTCTGATTTTCTTATTACGGGTTAATGCAACTGGTGACTTTAAGTTGAACCCGATGCACATTTACCCTTCCAAAAATTCTAGGGACCTTAAGATTTGTGTCAAATCCACTCTACCTGTGTTCTATAAATAAAAAAAACAAAGCCTGGATGGTAGCGTATCTGTTCATAGTATGGTTTACTGAATATTTTAAGTCCACTGTTGAGAATTACTGCCCAGAAAAAAAAAATGTCTGTCAAAGTATTAATGCTTATTGACAATGCACCTAGTCACCCAAGAGATCTGGTGGAGATGTACCAGGATGTTAATGTTGTTTTCATTTCTATTAATACACCATCCATTCCACAGCCCATAAATCAAGAAATATTTCTGACTTTCAGGTCTTATTATTTAAAAAACATATATATCGTATATATCGTAAGGCTTTAGCTCCCACAAATAGTAATTCCTCTTGTGGATTTGGGCAAAGTCAATTGAAACCTTCTGGAAAGGATTTGCCATTCAAGATGCCATTAAGAACATATGTGATTCATGGGAGGAGGTTAAAACTCAACATTAACAGTGATTGCAAGAAGTTTAATTCCAACTCTCATGAATGACTTTGAGGGGCTCAAAACTTCAGTAGAGGAAGTCACTGTAGACGTGGTAGAAATAGCAAAAGAACTAGAATTAGCAGTGAAGCCTGAAGATGTGACTGAATAGCTGCAATCTCATGATACAACTTAAATGGATGAGGAGTTGCTTCTTATGGATGAGCAAAGAAAGCAGTTTCTTGATATGGAATCTACTCCTGATGAAGATGCTGCGAACATTGTTAAAACGATAACAAAGGATCTAGAATATTACATACAGTTAGTTGATAAATCATTGGCAGGAGGATTGATTCCAAGATTGAAAGAATTTATACTATGGGTAAAATGTTATCAAACAGCATAGTATGCTACAGAAAAATTTTTTTAAAAGGAAGAATCAATTGATGTGGCAAACTTCATTGGTGTCTTATTTTAAGAAATTGCCACAGCACCCCATCTTCAGTAACCACAACCCTGATCATTCAGTAGCATCAGCATCGAGGCAAGATCCTACACCAGCAAAAAGATTACAGCTTGCTTAAGGCTGAGACGATTATTAGCATTTTTTAGCAATGAAGTATTTTTAATTAGCATATATACAGTGTTTTTTAGACAAAATGCTATTGCACTACAGTATAGTGTAAACATAACTTTTATATACACTGGGAAACAAAAAAATGTGTGACTCACTTTATCACAATATTTGGTTTATTGTGGTGGTCTAGAACAAAATCCTCAAAATCTTTGAGATATGCCTGTATATGCATGACATACATTATAAATGTCAATTAGATCAAAATGTATGATACTATTGTCCAGGTCCCATATAATCTTACTGTTTTCTTGCCTGCTTGATTTATCAATTACTGACAGGAGTGTTGAAGCCTTTAACTGTAAGAGTGGATTTATCTATTTCTCCTTTCAGTTCTATTATATTTTGCTTCAAGTATTTTGATACTCTGTTAGGTTCATACACATTTAGAATTGGTATCAATTCTTAGACAATTTGTCCTCTTTTTCATTATATAATGCCCATGCCCTATTTAACCCTGAAACTTTTTCTGTGAGGTAAGTGCTTAAATTAAGACCCAACACTGTGTGTGCCTTAACATCTAGTAAAACCAGGAGGGACTCAAACAGGCAACAAGTTTCGGTCCCTGTAGCCAAACAACCATTATCTTGGGGATAAGGCACAGTTTCTGCTTATCCCTGAGTAGCAGGTTTCAGTTCCCTGTCAGCTGGCAAAATTACTCAAACAAGCTAAATACTTCCGCCTGTGGGAATCAGTGGACACCCCCTTCTTTTGATACTATAGAGCCTCCCACAGCCTCTGGTTGTTCACTCCGTTCCTGAGTGCCACCCCCATGTGGTCCTGTGTGATATGCATGCCCTCCTCCCCCAGCCTGTGAGTACACACTGCTGTGTTTTTATCTGCACAGTGTTGGGTGGTGTATGTCCAGCCATCCCCATAACTCCAGGCTGGGAATCTCTCTTTCACCAGTGGAGTGAATAGAAGGTGACTAAAACACTTGCTTGTTCAGAAGTCAGCTCTTTCTGAAATAGAGCTAGTCCAGCTTTCTTTTGATTGGTGTTAGCATGGTACTTTTCTCCATCTCTTACTTTTAATGTATCTGGTCTTTATATTTAAAGTGAATTTCTTATGGACAACATATAATTGGGTCTCGAACTTTTTATCCACTCAAACCCTATCTTTTAACTGGCATATTTAGAACTTTCACATTCAATGTGATTATTGTTATAGTTGCATTAATATTGACCATGTTTATAACTGCTTTCTATTGATTGTATTTGTTCTTTCTTTTTACCTCCTTGTTTTTATGCCTTCTCTGGTTTTAATTGAGCATATTATATGATTTTATTTTATCTCATCTTTTAGAGTATCAATTATAATTCTATTTAAATTATTTATTGGTTTCCCTGGAGTTTACAATATATATTTTTCACTAATATAAGTCACTTTCAAATAATATTAAACTATTATAGCAGAAAATTCCCAATTCCTTATAGATTTTAAGCATTTATGAAACATTTATAAAATTTATAAAAATTAACTTAATACTAAGCCACAATTTATATACAATTCATTCTCTAACCCAAATGTTCTATAATTTAGAATTACTACTAGAAGTTTAAACAAAAATACTCAATGATTCAGGAATTTGGAATACTTTTCAAAACAACCAGGTAAAATTTATAATCAAAAGCATAATGTAAGATGATGGAATATACCGCACAACTAATCACCATATTACATGTCTAGCCAAGCAGAGTTGAGATCCAAAGTAATTTTAAGCATTTTACATGATTTTATGATTCAATAAGATATTTAACTCAAACCTATTTTTAAAAATCTAAGAAACTGGCTGGGCATGGTGGCTCACGCCTGTAATTCTAGCATTCTGGGAGGCCAAGGAGGGTGGATCGTTTGAGCTCAGGAATTGGAGACCAGCCTGAGCAAAAGCAAGAGCAAGACCTCATCTCTACTAAAAATAGAAAGAAATTAGCTGGAGAATTAAAATATATATAGAAAAAATTAGCCAGGCATGGTGGCACATGCCTGTAGTCTCAGCTAGTCAGGAGGCTGAGGCAGAAGGATTGGTTGAGTCCAGGAGTTTGAGGTTGCTGTGAGCCAGGCTGACGCCACGGCACCCTAGCCCAGGCAAAAGTGCAATACTCTGTTTAAAAAAAAAAAAAAAAAAAAAAAAAAATCTAAGAAATTTAATTCATTTATTTAACCAATACACATTGACACCTACTAAATGAAGGCATATTATATATACTGGGGATACAGTGCTGCTCAAAAAGCCTACAAATTTGAAAATTAAAAATGTAAATTATTTAAAAGTAAATAAAAAGCAGAATTGATAGATACAAAAAGCTAATTATAAAATATATAAATACTAAATTTTTGCAAAATATGATAATTAAAAATTAAGCAAATAACATGAAAATTTAATTGTAAAAATAAGAATTAGCTATATAAGTTTGTAGATTAAATAAACAAGATGAAATACTATATATATTTGAAATTTTTTATGAAATTTATAGTTTTCTCAGAAAACATAAATGGACAAAATTTGCTCATGAAGAAGCCAATAAACATGCAAGAAATCAAAACATTTACCAAATATTTAAGTTTAAGAAAGATAAAAGTTTTTTAAAACTCTAGAGTAGCAGCATTTTCATTACATGTCACAGAAAGAAAAAAGAGCTGAAAAACACAGATGTCAATAGAATAAATCTGATATCCCAAGCAATACTTCTACTTATCACACTAGATAGGATTTAAGAAGAAAATCTTAATAAGATTAATAAGAACTATCTACCTTAAACCAAAAATAACTTACTCAGGAATAAAATTATAGAAACATTTTCATTAATTTTAGGAACAAGAATAGGATACTTGCTATGATATTATTTTAAATGGCTCTGAAATTCCTTGGCAATTCAGTAAAACAACAAGAAGAAATAAGAGTTATGGGCCTCAGAGAGAAAATACTGTTCATTATTTTCAGAAAACATATTTGTATTTATTTATAAGATCAATTATATATATCTAGAAATTCCAAGGAAATCAAGTGAAAAAGTCTCTTAGCATTAATAAGACTCTCCTATATATATATATATATAATGTAAATGAGAAATTAATAATTTTTCTTCATAAAATCAATAGAGTGGAAAATCTATTCCAGTCAAAATATCAATACAAACTATATAATAAAATATAAAATAATCTTAAGAAAAATGTGTAGGGCCTATAAAGGCAGCCACAGAATTTTACAGATAGACATACAATTCTTAAATAAAAAGAGAGAGCATATCATGGTATTACATATGCATATTATTTTGATATTTTAATTTTTCCTGTATTAATTCACAGAAATAATAATCTTCAGCCCAAAAATCCCTTTTGAAATTTGACAAGGTAAATCTAAATTTCATTTGGAGGAAATGAGACTGATGTTGAACATGTGAAAAAAAGGTAAAAATGAGAAGATATTTAATATTTTAGGCATAAAAATAGATTAGACTATAAAAATATTCTCATTTTCCTGGAATTGAACTATAACTCTTCCTACTCCCCAAAAGAATACATTTTTTTCCTACAAAAATTAAGCAGAATAAATGAGAGTAAAAGAAAATGAATATCAAAGGAAGAAAGATTATTTACTATATGGTGATGATATAAAATAAGGTAATTATTTAGGGAAAAGAGTTCCTTACTTCATGGCATGCTTCAAATTATGTCCTACATTGTCATTAAATTCAAACTTCATAAATAATAATATATTGTGATTTAATATTTAGTTTAAGAGTGGAAATAGACTTTCTAAGCATAAAGGTATTGAAAGAAAGCACAGGAAAAAATTCTATAGATTTGACTACATAATTTTTTAATCTTTTCTACCTGTTCAAGCAACAAACTTTGACACACCATTTGTCCCAAATATGTTAGGCAAAATTTACTATTTTTATTATGAAGAGCCCATACAAAACATACCTAATCACTCAATCCTTAATAGAATAAATGTTTAATAAAAATTAAAATTTTTCATTCTCTAATAATAAAAGAGAAGTAAATTGAGATAAATAATAATTTTCATTTATCAAATTAACAAAGTTTTATGTAAGTACTATTACCTAATATTGGAAAGGCTAAAGTAGCATTTGACCTTTCATACACTAAGAATGTTGTTATTGTCAGATGTTTTGGAGTAAAATAACTAGATAGCAATCCTTTACTTATTTATGTGCTTATAACTAATTACTTGCATTTCTAATCCATTAAGTCAATTATAAATTCAGGCAAAATTGTATACCAAGCTATTTACAGGAGCTCTTTTACCATGATTTTTTGCTGCATAACAAATTACCACAAATTTAGCATCTTTGTAATTCCTATTTAATAGCTTACTGATCTGTAGGTCAGAGGCATGGCATGATGTGACTTGATTCTCTGCCCAAGGGTGAAATCGAGGCATCCCCAAGACTGTACTCCTTTCTGGAGGCCCTGAGGAAGAATCTGCTTCCAAGCTCAGACATGTTGTTGGCACAATTCAGTTCCTTTTAGCTTTAGAGCTGTGGTCCCTTTTCTTTGCTGGCTGCCCCTGGAACAAGTCAGCTTCTAGAAGCCCCCTCTATCTTTAAAGCTAGCAAGAGTGCATAGAATTCTTCTTGTGTTTTGAATCTCTGTAATTTTCCTTTCTACCGGCATCCAGAGAAAGCTTCCTACTCCTAACGAGGCTCATGAGATTAGAATAGGCCCACCTGGGTAATCTCCCTATCTTAAAGTCAGCTGTGCTATAGACAAAGCAAAATCCTGAGAGTGATATCTCATCATCTTCACAAGTTCCAACAATTTGGGCAAGGAGAATTAGGGCCACCTTCAGAATTCTGCTTGACATAGTGCATTATTTTTAATTAATGAAATTTAAAAAACAAGTTGGTTAATAAGAGTAGAATATTTAACACATTGACTGCCATGAGAGTTGTATTTAACTCACTCTAGTTTTGACCCTGGGGTCAAATGAAGCATATATAAAATCTTACTGGTTGATGTTCTTATTATTACAATTAATATTAACAATTTAATTCTAAAAGCCTGGATTAAATGAATAGAAGTCAATAAATTTCATTTTTCTATTTATGTTTAAATTACACTTGAAGTTTTTATTCTATTTTCATAATAAAACACTGTGGCCCCAAGGAAAAGTTTCTGGTTTTTTTGTGTGGCAGTCAATGTGTTAAATAAACCATGATTGTTAGGTAGGGCTGAAAGCAAGCTTGGCAGGTGATAAGAGGATGTGGTGAAGGGCCAAAGGTCAGGATCAATAACAACAGAGGAAAGAAAACACAACAGCGGGGAACATGAGATTAGGGACTTTTTCTGACTGTGAGCATGTGCAGAAGCTAGGAACCTGTGGCCAAAGGTAACCTTTCTCTATTAACATACACTAGCATGGTAAAAATCACACTTCCTGGTGCCATGACAGTTCCAGAACCAGCCATACAAGGACAGAAAGTGGGAAAGTATCAATTCTAAGAATTCTCCACCCCTCTCTCAGACAATCATGAATATTCCACCTCCAGCTTTACAACACAAAAAGGGGAAATCTTGTTAAACTCAGTGTCTTCTCCACTTGGGCAGACAAACCCGTTCCTCTTTCTGGAACGTACTTTCACTTTGTAAATTTTCCTGTGTCCTGCAATAAAGCTGCTTGTGTGGAAGTACTCCGTGTCTGTCATCACTCTGTCCCACTGGCGGCTTGTGATTCTTCCACGCTGGGAGCCAAAGAACCAGGACCACATCTTAACTTGCTCACATCTCTCTCGCTCTTAAAACCAAACCTAACATGATGTACCTGTACTTTAGAATATGAGGCACCATCAAAATTGATGCCTTTCAAATAATAATTACCACCTGGATAAAATGCTCAAAGTATGTTAAATTGAAAAGAAAAAAAAACTTCCTAAAATACATGAAGCCAAGATTGTATATATACAATGAAATACATATCTTTTTTTTTTTTTACTTGTGGACTATTCTTATAATCTGATAAAAATTATACATTTTTCCCCAAGAAAATACATATACATACACAAAATGTTGGATAATTGTAAATTGTCCACAGAATCCCTATGGATTCTAGGTTAAGAACCCCCAACTAATTGTATGTGTTTCTAAAGCTAATACTAAAGGCAATACATTCTCCTATGTTCACTTTAATAATCAACTACTATAGATAGCATCCCATTCTGTGTTCCTACAGGCAGTCTTTTATCTCATCTATTGGTATTTCTGAATGAAAAGAATAAGATCAAAGGCTTACAAATCTAGTCTCCTTGTCCCTTGCTATCACTTGCTCTAGACCTCTGCTCTCAGCTTTTTGGTATTTGGTAACCAATTCTTTGTGATTGAAGCTATCTTCAAATTTAATGAACCATAAAATGCACACACAGTCTCCTTGCCTTCCCTCAAAGCTCAGATAACACAGGCCATAGAGTTTTATAAAAGACTAGATAACATAAACATGCTACAAAGCAGAAAACAAAACCCTGAGACTAAATGTCTGTGGTCCCTCTTCCCCAAGCTACTGACCACACATCTGTTTAGGGCATCCCTGACATGACATCTCACAGACCATCTGGCTCTTATGTTTGGCCTGAAAACATGTCTTGTTTCTCTGAAAGAGTCTTCTTAGTCATGTCCTCTTTTTTCTAGGACCCAGAATACTAGTTGGCCCTCCCTAGGAAAGTTCCATTTCTCTTCCAATTCAAGATTCATTTTCTTTTCTCTTGTCCCATGTCTTGAGCAAGGTGACACAATATTTAATTTTTTCAAAGAACACTGCAAGAATGAGATAAAGATAAACGTCAACAGTAAACTTTCTAAATTTTTAGTTATTTAGTTGGCTAGATGTCCCATTCAAGGGACACTGTCAGTCAAGTTGTTGTAGCTCTATATCCTACCTAGTCAAGTTCCTATGGGTAGTCTTTAATCCTGTCAAAGTAAAGGGAAAACAAGGCTATTTTGTCATCCCGGATGGGCCAGGCTTACAATACTGTTTGAGCACACTCTTCCAAAAGGCAAACAGTATTTCTCAGAGACTATTAATCACATTTAGAAAAAATTCAACAGGCAAAGAATCCGCTAAAATTTACTCAACCAACATATATGACTAAACAATATAATCAACAGCATAGTCTCACACCTCTCATTTGGATTACTTAACTTGCTCACAATATACCGTGGAAAAATTGAGGGCTACCCATGGAAAACCCATATTACATACTCCTGACTAAAAGTCTCCCCTAGAAAGTTTCCTTTCACAGAAAAGGCAGGGAGGGCCTAACCAAAACTTTAGCTTATATCCTATAGAAGAATGAATGCAACATGTTTGAGAAATGGCAGTTTTCTAATGGCAATATCTTATTAATAGAAATCCAAACTTCATCCCTAGTGACAGTAAAAACATACTGACAACTTTAAGGTAGCAGTTAATCTTTGTTCCATACACATACTCATTTCAAATATATATAAACAAAAAAGTCAAAAGAAAATAGAGATGTTATTGTATGACTTTTAGTTTATATGTATATATTTTTATTCAATACTATGTATATTTTTTTCATTTTTTATTTGTACAAATTTATGGGGTACATGTGCAATTTTGTTACATGCATAGATTGCATAGTGGTTGAGTCAGGGCTTTTGGGGTATCCATCATGGAATATTAATTAACTTGTCATCATCTAGTCTTCCCAGCCCCTCACCCTTCCAAGTCTCCATTGTTTGTCATTCCACTCTGTATGCATACACATTTTTTAGCACCCATTTATAAGTGAGAACATGCAATATTTGACTTTCCATCTCTGCCTTGTTTCATTTAAGATAATGATCTCCAGTTCTATCCACGTTGTTGCAAAAGACATGATTTCATTATTTTTATGGCGGAATAGTATTCCATTGTGTATATATACCACATTTTTTGATCTATTCATCTGTTGATGGATACTTAGGTTGATTTCATATCTTTGCTATTGTGAATAGTGCTGTAATAAACACACAATTGTGGGTATCTTTTTGATATATTGATTTCCTTTCCTTTGGGTAGATACCCAGTAGTGGGATTCCTGGATCAAATGGTAGATCTACTTATAGTTCTTTGAGAAATGTCAATACTATTTTCCATAGAGGCTGTACTAATTTATATTCCCACCAACAGTGTATAAAAATTCCTTATTCTCCACATACTCACCAAAATATGTTATTTTTATTAATAGCCATTCTGACTGGGATAAAATGATATTTCATTGTGGTTTTAATTTGCATTTCTCTGATGATGAGTGATGTTGAGCATTTTTCATACATCTGTTGCACATTTGTATATCTTCTTTTGAAAAGTGTCTGTTCATGTTCTTTGCCCACTTTTTAATGGGATTATTTGGGAGTTTTGTTGTTGTTCGAATTCCTTGTATATTCTGGATATTAGTCCTCTGTCAGATGAATAGTTTGCAAAATATTTTCTTCCATTTTAGGTTGTTTGTTCACTCTGTTGATTATTTCTTTTGCTGTGCAGAAGCTTTTTAGTTTAATTAAATCCCATTACCCATTTTTGCTTTGTTCCCTATGATTTTGAGGTCTCAGTCATAAATTCTTTGCCTGTACCAATGTCCAGAAGAGTCTTCCCTAGGGTTTCTTCTAGTACTTTTATAGTTTCAGGTCTTACACTTAAATCTTTAATCCATCTTGAACTGATTTTTGTATATAAAAAGAAAGAGTCCGGTTTCATTCTTCTCTGTATGGCAACACAATTTTCCCAGCAACATTTATTAAGAAGAGTATCTTCTTGTTGACTTTGTCAAAGATCAGTTGGCTGTAAATATGTGGCTTTATTTCTGGGGTTCTCTATTCTGTTCCATTAATCTTAAATGTTTTATACTCTTAAATGATTATGAGTTATGATTATGATGTACTCTTAAATGATAAATCATTTAAGAGTACATTGTTAAAAAAATCAATACAGACATATTAGCTCCAGCTTAATCCTTATGTAAATACTTATAATAGTCCCAGTGAATATCATACTTTCTAAACTAAATTATATACATTTTCACTACGTTTAAACTGAAAAAAAACCTGTTTTTCCAATGAAAACAAGTACTATTTTAGCAAAAAAAAAAGTCAGAAATCTGAGATTGTTTATCTTAAAATGAAAATACCTAATAATTAGTCAACTACTACTTTATTATTCTACTTTATAAGAAATAAGAGAAGCCAAACAATTTACACAGATCTGGTGCTAATAATTTATCAGCTATATTTTGACATGCTGAATATAACTGTTCTGTACTTCAACTAATGTGACAACAGGAAGATGTGAATCTTAATTCAGAAACATGTTTTGAACAAGAAATTATTTAAATATAGGTTTTAAATAAACTGTAAAATATCAGGAATACGAATAGGTTCATCCAGCTTAGCAACAGAAAATGCAATCAAGAAAGACTGACTTACTATTTATGTGCTTAGTCTTGATGACGGGCATTTCATACTCAATGTTATATTTAGCATATAAGGCAGTTTTTCAGTATGTTAAAGAGAAAAAGAACTTCATTTTAAACCAGCTAACTACCTCACAGGGGAAACCACTACAGAATCAATCTAAAACAGTGTCATTCTTTAAAATCATGGAGTCATGATTTTTGAGACAAGTATACAAGAGAGAGCACTCAATATGTCTATACCTCCTAGGAAGCTTTATAGTTTCATTTTTTAGAAAAATATGAGAATATTATTATAGGTTCTTTTGTAGTTTATCAACTTAATTTTTTATTTACATTCTCAAGGGACCAGTTACTCAATAAAATCTGTTGTTCAGGAGTTTTCTCTGAAGTAGTTAAGGAGCTAAGCAGGGAAAATATTAATAGTCCCACCATCAGCGTGCAAATAGTAGCATGTAAATCTGAGGATGGATCAGTTTTATGGGTTAGATAGAACAGGGGAACAATCTGTTGAACGTTTTACACCAACTGTCGAGAATAGTGTTGAACAGTAAACCCTTGAATTTAAGTGACTCCAACTTTCTACTTTCAGTCAACCTGTTTCTATTTCCATAGCTTTTTAAAAGAACAAAAGACATTCTATAAAAAAGTCACCTGCGCTCCAGAACAATTAATACAAGAAATAAATGTCATTGTTAAAGCCACCCAGTTTATAATATCTTATTATAGCACCTAGCAGATTAATATAGATCATAATTAATAGAACCAGGTTTTAAACCCAACTGATGCTTCCAAGTCTGTACTTTAAACTACTACGCTATACCACAGCATAGGACGCTGTAGGGGTGAAAAGGTATAATACTATTTCCCCATCAATTTCAAGGTCCACAGTTGATACCCCTATAACAAAAGACAGATTAACATGAGAAAAGCATAACAAATTTATTTCATCAAACTTGTACATGACATGGGAGCCTTCAGAAATGAAGAGTCAAAGACTCAACTGTGTATTTTTATGCTTAAGTTCGGTTAAGAATGGACAGCTGTGTAGAAATGTGGTTAGGCACAAAAGGTATGAGCTCATTGCAGTAGACAGAGGGGGGAATTGAGCAAGGCCTCTTTGTTCAGATTCTAACTGGCCTCTCTATGTAGCATCCCTTCCTCTGAGTATAGGGCAGGACACCTGTCACATGAGAGTCTTCAGGAGGGAAGGGAGAAGCTCAGAGAGCGACATTTCTGTGTTTTATCGGAACAGGCATTGTAGCTCTTATAATCTGCTTTGGGGGGAAGTGGAAGAAGCAGAAAAAAGAAGGTCAGAGAAAACTTCTTGCTTCCGAGGCCCTTCTAACCCTTAGTTCAAGGTACTCAGCATACCAGAACACCATATTTGGGGTATCATGTTCTGAGCTCCAACACCATCTTAGATTCTATTCTTCTCCAGGCCCTTTGTATCTTCACTTGAATATTACCTCTTTTGACAAAATCTTCTCTGAGTACCCTATCTATTTCATCAAAACATTTTAGTATTTCTTTCACTGCACTTTTTTCAAAGTATCATGCTTATCTTTTCATTGTTGTTGTTTGTTTACTTTTTTTCTTCCTGCCATGTAACAAGTACTGCTAGGTAATGGTATACAGTAATGGAGAAAATAGACCTTGTCCCCACTCACTAGGGATTTATAGTCTAGATTAATCTTTTTTTTGCTGACATCAGGATCATAACATCAGTGGAGAATGGACACAAGATGAACGGTTAAGACCAAATGAAATTGACATAAGCTAGGAGATGAGCATGAAGATCAGTAAAAGTCAAGGATCTAGAATTGCTGGTCTAGGCTGGGTCATAATAAGGCTAAAGAGACAAGAATAGGGAAGACAAGAGGAGCTACTAGTAGAGAGTATTTGACAAGAACTTTCCTCCCTACCTTAGAAAATGGCTTTCATTACTTCAGGCAGTACCTCAGGCAGACCTCAAACAGGAGCAGCATGGTCTGATTGCTAAAAAAGGTGGATGCCCCCAGAAAGCAGAATGAATCATGGTTGAAACTGAAATCTTCCCTCTGTCCTTCAAAGACATGACATCAGTATTCTGCAATACATTTGGCCACTCCCCTGGTTTAAGATCCCAGATATATGGAATTCAGATAACACTGGAGGTTTAGTAAGGGAGTGAGTGACCAAATATACCCAATTCAGGATGGGGGTCTGTCATTTCTAAGAGGGTAAGAACTTAATTAAGTGCAGCTCCACTATACAGTCTCAAGTTTGGAGCCCCGAGTACCCAGATGTTTAAGCCTCTTAGTAGATATACAAGAGGAGACAGTATTTATGAGAATCTTGCAGCTTTCTGCTTCAGCAATGGCTCAGTCAGTCTCAGGGACCTCAAATCCTTGTGAATACCTTCTACATGCCAAGCACTGTTCTATGTACTAAATATGCAGAGGTAAACAAAATAGAACATGGTTCTGCTGTTATAGATCTTACATTTTCATGAGAAATTTAGTACACAAGTAAAATAAATCAATTATCTCACTGATAAAAAATTATTTGTGATAATGATGAATGCTGTGAAGAAAATAAAACAGGGCCATGTGATAGAGTGACTAAGTGTCAACTAAATGTTGTGTGAACTGTCAGTTGTCCAAAGGAATCCATCTTCCCCTCCTAGATGTATGCTTCATTGGGCACATGGCTGCTCAGCTAATTACATTTCCCAGACTCTATGCAGCAAATGTGGCCATGTAACTGTTCCTTGCCAATAAAACAGGGAAGGAAATGATGTGTGCCACTTTGTTTCTGTGCTTTAATATATGGAGCATGCCTCGTCTATGCTCTCTTTCCCACTCCCATTGACTAGAAACTATATGTAGTGACAATTCAGAGTTAATTATTCAGATGATGACAATACTCTAGGGCATCACAGAGCAACAAGATGGGAGGATGCTGGATCCATGAATGACCTCATAGAGTAGGATGTTCTCATAACCTGGACTAATTACATCGGTACTGTGGCAGTTTAGCCTTCCCCCAACTAGGCAGTGGGGGCTTGGGGCAGAAATCTTAAGTAGGATGGTCATAGGAGATCGTATTTAGGAGATGAGGCCTGAATGATGGGAAGGAGTTAGCCATGCGAATACGTGGGAGTGGAGCAGAAAGAGCATGAATAGCATGTCAGAGAGAGCCTGGCAAATTCCTATTCTGGACCATGGTAAGACTCAGCTGCTACATTAACACCAGAACCACAAGTACTGGTAAAAAATTTTGGCAGAGTACTAGGAGCCAGATAATGAAGATCTGAGACAGGTTAAAGGTGAAGAAGATAAAGTAAGTCCAAGCACAGGCCAGATTTAAGGCAAGAACAAGAATCTGGTGATCACAGGGTTTTCTATGGAGAGTGCCTAGCTTACAAAAATCAAAAGTCAAAAGAAAGTGGACAGCTGATATTTGGACAAACAGAAGTAGTAGGAGACATGGTAAGTGGCTTCTTAGACAAACTCAGAAATGTTTAGTAATTTAATCACTCACCATAAATTTAGTTTTGCTTTTATTTTTGTTTTCTTATTTAAGATATCAAATCTGTATGTACATGATGGTTATCTGCCACAGCGATAAACCTGGACCTCGGTTCTGTGGAGTGATAATGTATTGCTGCATTTTTGCCCTAACGAGTGTTGAGATCTGTTTCTTGGTTTTGCCATTCGAGTCACATCCATTGACCTACACATTGTGGTCTATCTGTGTCTGATACTTTAAGAAGATTCACGAAAACATGTGCAGAAAAATAGAAGGAAAAGAGCACTTTATTACCAAGAGAGAATGTTGGCTTCTATTGATTTTTAGGCTCCCTTAAGAGACACATGAAAATAATTTTTTGAAAGGTCCTAAAACTCTGAAAGAATGATGGGCAAAGGCAGGAATGCAAAGGCCTATGAGAATAATTAAGAGCCAAGCAATCCACAGGAACAGATGAAACAGAATAAAGCAAATAGGAAGCAGCATTAGGGATTCATCAATTGAAAAAGTTTGTACCTGCCTCAAATTTTATGTTTCTCATTGGGGCATATGTCTAGGTTGACTAATACAGAACCCGCAGGCAGAAATAAGTAGAAACACCAGGCAGGGGTGCAGAACAAAGAGACCTCTTGCCAAATCAGCTTATTTCTTTTTATTCCACCTTCAATGAAGGTGGAGAAAATATTTGTCAATCACAGCACCCATTTTTAAGTAGAGGCCAATGTGACTAATACTCCCCATTCTGTCATTCAGGGCTGTAAACGTTCTTGTACATTGCTTCTTCTCAACTTCCATCAGAGTGAAAAAATGATGTTCTCTGGGGAGTTGGACAGTTTTGTACAATGCTGAGAGATCTAATTTGAGATGGTGTGGTGATTGTTGTTGCTCTGTCTGGGGCATCAGAGTTCCCAGGTCTAGCCTGCAGAACGTCCGAATTCTTCCTGTCAGCCTACCCTGAGAATGCAGCTTGAAGAAAAACGCTCTGCATCTCTGTTCTCTCCCAGAGTGAAAGGGGAAGGTGGTTTGGTGCTGCTGCGAGGCACCATTACTTTCGACTGAGTTACCTGTCATCTCCTGCAATAAAAACCCTGCAAATCTTCCCCATTCCCCTTGGGATTTAGTACAAACTCCAAAATGTGATTTAGAAGACCCTTTATCCCTACTCTTCTCTCCCAGCCGCACCTTTCCACGTTCTCAACTCACGTTGTTGGGTTTCGGCCATACGGAACCACCCAGAAATTCTCAGAAAGCAACATGTACTCTCTCTCTCTTTTCCTTGCACCTTGGCTGCCTTTCTCTTGTCCCAGCAAACTCTCCTGATCATTCTTCAGCCCTCAATGTAAATGTGACCTACCCAGCACTCCCCAGTCTGAGGGGATGCCACCATGTGCTCCTGTGAGGTTTCGTTATTACCCCTGTTGGAACACAAACACGTCGCTACTAAAGCGCCCTCTGCCTGTCTGCTTCCTCTACATCACCCTGAGGGCAGAGTCCTCCATTGTACCATCAGTACCTAGCTCAATGTTTCATGTAGATTGGGCAGAGAATTTGCTCAGAGAATATGTTTAACTTGGAAAAAAAATCAGTAAAGATCATTTTTAGGTAGCAAGAAATAAACTAAAGAATCTCGAATCAAATTTCTAAGTGCTAATTCTCAGCATTTCCAAACATTATGGCTCCTCATACCTCACTTCTTTTTCTTGCTTGTTTTTACACTAGTTTTTAAAAGGTAGCCCTTTGGCCCCTGAAAACCTAAAGTTTGAATGCGTTGTTTATATACCTTTAGGTAAATGCTTCACTTGACACAAATTTTTTTTTTAATTTTTTAATTTATTTCAGCATATTATGGGGGTACAGATGTTTCTGTTATATATGTTGCCCTTGCCCCCACCTCCCTCCCTAAGTCCGAGTTTCAAATATGTCCATCATTTGGGTGGTGCACATTGCACTCTTTGTGCATGCATATAC